>DWEJ01002673.1:0-11202 GCA_018245835.1 Mysoria sejanus stolli | reverse complement strand
TAGAATTTTAATTCCAATTTAGACTTTCTAGAAAATTTCCTAGAAAATTTCTTAGAAAATTTCTAAATTAGAAAAACCCTTTTGTAGTGATCGACCCGGGAATTGAAGCCGGGACCTCCCGATCGGCAGTCGAAATATTATTAAAGTTGATGAATGACGAGCACGTACGAGGCTGTTACGGTTATCAGATATAGCTTCCGTTGAGTATATTGCCTAATGGGTCTATAAATACATATTTTTCGAGATAGAAATACTGTATGCTAGAATCACCGCACTCTTTAAAATTCCATTTCAAAAGTGCAATTTTGACGCACCATTTGATCTTCACCAATATCCGTCGCGGTGCGGTAACTCTTCCGATGAATAATAGCCCACCGATATTTTAGAAAAGTATTACATTTTTACAACCGCTTAGAAATATACATAAATGTTTTTGCTTTTTTATGACGATTAATAATATATTTAGTACGTGTAGTGATTAATGAAGTAGAAAAATGAGCAGTGCCTCGTAAATTGGTCAATTACAGTGTTATGATCAGATAAAGACTACTTTCATATTAGGCCTACAAGGTTTTTATGTGAAAGGTAATTTACGAATTTACCTAAAACACGAAGACCTACCTCGAAGTGTCTTTCTTATATTAATGATAGACATACTATTTAAGTTGACAAACTATCGACTTGAACATGTTAAACAAATTTAAGATTGATTGGGTCGTAAAATTAGAAAAATAATAACAAATGAAAAAAATACTCACGAAATGTTCCTACTTAAAATCACATCTCATAATCACTTGCCGTTAAAATTCAGTTTTGTAACTGTTAGAAACTTTCGAGAGGTACAATATGTTTGGTCAAACTTCATTAGTCACATGCTAGTGTTTCCGGCACCAGGGGTTTGCGATTGGTGTGAAATCATTTCAAAGTTAACGGCTAACCGCCGGTTGAGGCGCACGACGCGGCGTCAGGCTCGACCACACTCCGCGACACTGAGCTTCCAACTGAAGCTACAACCTCCCTCAAGGCCGACGGGCGGGAGACCGCGCCGCGCTTTTCAGCTTACACCTTGTAGTTACCTGGGCGGACTTGTCTTAATGTTCCTATAACAACTAATAAGATTACTCCGAAAACTTTTTATGAAATATGATGGTAAATCATACTACGTTTTCTACATAAATCAACTAAATTTAATTTCCAGTACAACAAAGTCAGGAAATGTGTTCATTTTCGCTGTTTTTTTTTCATTAATTGATTAAAAGAACAAGGAAAACGTAGATTAGTATTAAAAAGTACGGTGAAGTTAACATTTTCAGGGAACTATGAGCAGGTTAAGTAATTTAATAAAATGTTATGAACAGTGTAACCTTAACAATGTATGTTCGGGAAAATTGTAAACAGTATTAAGGCTATATTGTCAATATATACACAGCAACAACGTTTAATGAGCGGTATTATTTATAAAATAATGTATTTTTAAGTACAAAAGAAATATTATTTGTCCCTCACACTTCGTATTAATTGCTGTAGATTGCGTTCAGTATTAATGACACGCAATTAGTACAAGGTCTATCAAGCGATATCATTATAAAGTAATATGTAATTAATGATATCGCTAAAGTAAAGTAATATGTAATATGTTATAACATATTAAATATTCTATTATTTTTGTCTTAATTTCCAATACCTTATGAATATACATATATTGGAGTAACTTTATAGAATGTAAGAAAATAATGCAGACTTTTGATTGTCTTTTCAAATAAACTTACAAATAAGCATCTTACCAGAGTTTCTTCAGCAAGATTTCAACATATTTTTTTCATAGTAGATATTTTAACATATTGGTGCAACGGGACGCTTATTAAGAGAACCAGTAAAAAGAACTTTATTTCAAGATGCTAGTAATCGAGATTTATTAGCTACTTGTTACATGACTAACTATCAAGTATCCTTAAATTTTTTCTGTTCGACTTTACCAAAAAAACTAGTAGACACCAATGCTTTCAATATAAATAGTAAACATAGTATCACCCTTGTATTCCTGGAAAGGGTTTTCCGTAGAGTGTATTACACACCCACATTTCACCACTTACGCTTAAAGCCCACCACGGATAAAGCCACTGCGGCCACTTTTGCCGTACAAATCCAGATTCCACGACAATAATCGAAATTGAGCTAACAAACCAAATTATTACTTTGTCCGATCAAGCAATGAAATCCAGGACCTTTAATACAACAATCCCACTTTGAGAGCACTCCACCAAGGATGTAGTCATATTCATATACACATAATACGAATATAAATACTATTAGGTTTTTTTATACCAAACAATTCTCCTTATGGCGTAGATAGAATCACGCGGTAATTATGCAAACAAGGGCGGCGCTAACGTGCGGCGCGAACACTTGCGCCGAGCTGAACGCGTAGGCCGTTCTCACTTAATTGTTTTAGACAAAGGTGGCTTATTCACTAAACAGTTTTACATAAACGTTGCCTAGTAATAAAGATAACGAAATTCTAGTGTATTCCTACACAATGTTAATCGAATGATACGCCGTAGACAAGAATTGCGCTGATAATTATATTTGTACTTTCAGCCTTTCTATGCAATTCTATTGTACCCAATAGAATAATACATAAACATGTGATAGGCTACCGCCTATCACATGTTTAATTATCACTTTATTAAAAGTGCAACTATTAAGTTGCTATATTTTTTAATATTACTTGTCAATTGAGGCAAGACAGTGATAGTTACCTGCCTACATAATTAGTAACAAGGCACCGATTGTTTTAAAATATGTACAATCTGATTTAAAACAAAATAATCGATCAATGCGATGATATAAAAAATACCTATTTGTTATGAACTTAATAATTACTTATTTTTTATATTACGAGCAGAACTCTATTTCTATTTAAGTGACGTGTAGTTTCGTAATATTTATAGATACAAATTTCAACTTTCGTGACTAGAGCCCTCTGGTACGAGTAATGCACATTTTCTTAATCTACTCTTGAAGATTGGTTACGTTGAAAAATAATAAAGCATGCCGATATTGACAAACAATGTAATATAAGTAACATCGACCACACTAACCGATCAGGTACTTTGCGTTATGGCTGTGTGAACTAGGTAGTCGTCTTGTATTATATATGCATGAAATTATATTTTACGGTAATGTTATATAAGTCAGTTATGCTAATAACTCACCTAACCTGGAACTTTTTATAACAATAGTGAATAGGTCCTTCTATTCTAACCGCTAAGCTATCTTACTTACCATCAGGCGAGATTACATTCAAACCCTAAGTATTGTTATTAAAAAAAAGTATGCCTTTTATCTATCTATATCATCACGCCAGGTTCCTTACGGGATACGCAATGGCTACTGACCACGTAGTATGGCATTACTTACTCGTATTAGTACTGTATACAATAATGTATAGCTGCTAGGAGAGCATAGACCGACGAAGGCGTGCTCTTGGCGCCGACTCAACTTACGAGTATGTCTCCGTTCATAACCGCACTGCTTGGCACCGCAATTACGTGTGTTTTATTTGAAGGTGCTTTGTAACTTTCTAAGCCTCCAGCGATGATCGTTAAATTCAAACTAGAAACTTCGGCACTAATGAGGTTGTGTTGTGTTAAACGTGAATTTGAGAATTAACTAAGGAAAAACGGGTTTTCAAATGTGATATGTAATTTCAAATGTACCCATATTTGTTAATATTTCAGCTAGATTTGCATATGTATTTAGCATTTTCGTAATAAAACAGCTGTAAGATGGAGAAAAGATACAAACATCAAAATACCGTTATTGAATCAACAATTGACATGGCAGATGAGGTATGAGATTTTGATGTTGATTTTGTAGTTAAAACCGACTACACTATATTTTATACTCTGGTTTTATAGCAGAACCTAAGACAATTTTTTTTAAAACAGAGACAACAAAAAATTCTATTGTGGTAACGCCACTTTACGATCAAGGGTTTTAATAAAACTTTCTTTATTTAGAATTCATCCTACAACGCGATGTTTCAATTTAGTCACAGAACTTAAAGGTTGTGCAGCGAAAAGATACTAGCCGTTTTTAACTAAAGCCCGTGTGTCATTATTTTATGTCACATCATCATTCTTACTTCGTCGTGAGTACAGTTTCGGTAGTAAAGTTCATTTCGCTCGTTTCTGTTTCCAAGTTTTTTACCCAGCGGGTGATTAGCGTTCTCATTTACATTTATTTTCGTTTCTGTTGGCTGTTTTTAATGCACAATGTTTTAAAAGAGGACGCAACGGGAGAGCCTCAATAGAGATATCGTTGAGATAGCTTTGTCTTCGGCCGATGCTGCAGAGAATTTAAAATCTTTCAAAGCTTATGAGACACGATTATCATAGCTTTTAAGTCTGAAAAATACTGAGTTGTTTTACTGTGAGAATAATTTATATAATAAGGAAACTGTTATAGCTAACGGGAAGAGATACTCGTGAATTTATGTACGGACTATAAATATACACAACACTACATATATTTTCCGACCAATATCCATTAATTCAATTAGTTATTTATTAATGATAGAGATGTTCATTATTTGAAGTTTATATATACGCCGTGGGATCCGTCATTAAAACTCTTTTTGTTAGAGTAATAAATAGTCCGCTTTTAAAATCTAGAGCAGTTATAAATGAAGCTTCTCCGTCAAATTCGTTCGCTTGCCAACAGTTTATCACAATGAATAAATTGATTAAATATCACTGATTTAGGGAACGGTTTCTTCAGAGAAAGGGACTGCAAAATGTTCGTTGGTGTACTACGATGTGCATGATGTTTCTGCTAATTCAAAAACAATCAAAGATTTGTTATGAGCAGCATGTGTATACGTTGTAGGGAAACGTGCACAGAGTACAAATATGCCATCGCTTAGCTTAAAATCAATAAGGAAGTCTAAACAATGTTTTCGAAGCGGTTTAGTGTTCGAAAATAGAAGTGAAACTGTAGCCACACGGTCTCGATCGACCAGACATATTTCTGACGGAACATCAATACTCGGATCTACGGTGTAAGGTCAAGAAAAAAACATATTTTAAATCTTTAATATATCCAATTTGTTAACATCAATTGCGAGGAGTAAGATTTGATTTTATGTTACTTATGGTACCTAATTATTTATATAGTTTATCTAAACTATCTATGTAGACTACATATGTAGACTACATATCTATGTAGTCTACATACATAGTTTATAAGTTTATTGTGAAATTACTACACAGTGTTATAGTATGTTGCCAATTAAAGCACAATAATAAGTTTCCTAATAAACCTATGATACTAGTAAAAGGTACAGAAAGTTTCTGCATTATTTTTTTATGTACAAGTATATGTAAATTCTAAATTTCTAAATTACAAGAGTTTTATTATAAACTAGCTGTGCCCGCGGCATCGTCCGCGTGGAAATCAGTTTTTACGTAAAACAGTAACAATCATCCATCCATACTTACAAACTTTCGCGTCATTTCAGTTCAATCAGTCGAAAACCTAAGAAGATTTATACAAACTTTCATTCCCTATTTTATCTCTTAAGGGCTGGAATTTATCAAAATCCTTTCTTAGGGGATTGCCTACGTCATAGTAGCTTTATGCATGCAAAGCCTCATCCGGATCGGTTTAAAATTGACAAAGTTTCATACAAACGTTCATCTCGTATTTTATCCCCTTGGGGGTAGAATTGATCAAAATCCTTTCTGAGCGGATGCCTACGTCATAACATCTACCTGCATGCCAAATTTCAGCCCGATCCGTCCAGTGGTTTGGGCTGTGCGTTGATAAATCACTATGTCAGTGAGTCAGTCAGTCACCTTTGAGTTATATATATATTTAGATGTATAGCTGAGAACAGATCGCCTGATTTAGTTTGTATTGTCATTATCAATTTAACAGTTTTAATATAAGTTAAATATATTATAGAATTCAAACCACCAGGCTATATACGCCAGGCTGATATATATGTGTATAACTATACATACATTTCCATTTATATACATTTCCAGACCCATTTATTTATATACATTTCCAGACCCATTTATTTATATACATTTCCAGACCCCGGGGCCAGACCCGGGATTTGAACCGAGGACATTCGCGCTTGTAACCGACACATGGAATTTTAAACTATTCAAAATAACAATTTTATTAAAATCAGCTTTCTACTACAATCAAGAAGACTGAAAAAAGTCTAAAAGAAATAAGTAACGAAGAGACGAATATAGAAATTAATTCATCTCAGAAGTATCTTTCAATAGTCCGATGAGGAAATTGCTTTAGCACTCAAAGAAGCGAAGTACAATTTAGCTTTTGCCGTATCAGTGCGACATTGATATCGTAATTGCCATTCAATCGGAGGCCACCGATTCCCGTTTCCGGTTTCCGGTTAGACCAACTTCCAGACCGATTTAATACTTAATAGATGGGAAACCAGAACTGAATTTCATGAACAAGATGTTACAGAACCCCATTTATTAATGTATGGCTGAATTTGGAGATTTGATAAAACGAGTTACTAATTTGAATAATTGCTATGTTAGGTATATTTAATTTAATTTAATAGATAAATAAATCAACACTTACAACATTATTTCATGTTGTATATATGTAGTTTGAAGTGCCAGTATCTATTTTATAATTATGTTATTTTATTATAATATAATCTGGATATGTGCCCGATGCATGGCAATAGGCTCACCACCTATTCATAGTGTGACGTAAACGTAACTGGTGAACCGTGGGAGTGTTCTGCATTCCTCTGTCTACTTCTTCGGGAATTACAGGCGTGAAGTTAAGTTTTTTTTTATTATTATCTCGCATTTGTGCGGCGAAGCGAAGTATGGCCTTAACCGTTCTCATTCTAATACAAGATTGGTGATCTGATTATGGAGCAATAACGAGATCAATGATGAATATTATTAAACTGATATTAACGATACAAACTACGTTAATAATATTTTAGTTGACGTATATACAAATATTACAGATAGTCTTGACTAACTGTTGGTACATGGTACAGCGGAGAAAAAAGACGATGAGGGCGGCCATTAACCAGCTGGCCTCAGTGTGTGCGACAGATGATGGTGCTGTATACGACGGAAGCCAAGCTGACAATAGGGAGACGTGGAAGCAGCTCATCAACCCTCCACTATAACTTTCCAGGTCGGGATGCTCTTCAGAAATGATAATAGGAATAGAAAGAATACGTGCACAATTAAGTACATACTTGACATTCTGTGTCAAATAATTTAATAGTAAACATAAAAAGTTCAAACAACTACTCTTTTCTCTTTCCAACCAATTTTTAAATTTATGCATAAAATATTGTTGTGAATATTAAACAATATAATAATCTGTTAATCTGCGTCGGAAACTAAACTCGAGCCCGGCAACATATAAATTATGGCCCTTGGATACTTTAATTCTTATTGCCTTGTACCTATTAACAAATGAGGTCGTAAATTATGTTGTTTATTTCGCATTAAATCGATGGGGATTTGTTTACAACATGAAACTGTTGGCCGTGTTAAATGTTCTCTTGACTTATTCTTCTCTTGTACTTTGGTTGTACTGCGGCTTATATTGTACAGTAGAATTTGTTTCGGTCCGTTACATCATATACGTAATAAAACGCTTCTTATGCATAAATCACTCTTGAGTAGCATAGGGTGTTTACATTACGTGAATCTATTGTTATGTACAATTATTAAAGATACTAACTTCATTATCTATTGTTACAGTAAAAAAATATTTTGCAAAATTCCACATGTTTGGTAAATCGACTTCTATATATATTTACATACATATACAATATATATCTACAAAGGAACTTCACAATATTTAGCGACATTCATGTCACCACACACGATTCAATCTCAAATGTGTCAACTTTGTGACATAATATTTCTGGAGTTACCGTTTTATGCATTACAGAAACAGGAACAGGAACGCACACAAAATGAAATGAAAATATTTTAATATGCAAGATCCTCAATAAGTCCCTTAAGCCTTTATGAAATTCGAACCAGAATTACTAACTTTGTAGAAATATGAGGCTAAGCTAAGCGGATGGAAAGTCAGTTCCTTCTGTGTCAGATCTCCTCTCAGAGCTAAGGCCATAGTCTGCTTGCCGAGTGCGGTTTAGCACACTTCACAAACTTTAGAGAATTTTGTTATCGGATAACTCTAAGGTGTAACAGTTTTGTTTACGTTTCCCTTCACGGGTACCTATAGAATCTCTGTATACAGCATTGAAGAAAAGCTTTGAACTTCTAAAACACGCGTTTAATGGAACCATTAAAACAACCTTCAAAACAACTCATCCGGGAGTTCTTAATTAATGTAAGACACGATTTTAATGAAGTTCGTTTTCGGTGTACCACTAATTTCTAATTATCCACTCGAAATTACATCATCTTGTGCTAAAACAATAAGCAACGCCCCGTAAGGTTGGTATTTCAATTCGCACGGTTTTAATTAAACTTTCGCTGCCGCGCAGGTACCTGCGGGAGTTGGTTCGGGAAGTTAATTTGAAGAACTAACTACAGTTGTATCATGAAGAGCGCATATTTTGCATTTATTGAGCTCGGCGCGATTTGTTTTGGTATGACTAACAGGCCTTATCAACCTTAAACTGTACAAATGGAACTCTTGCTTCGTTGTGAGGAATTCCAAGAACCTTCGGGAAGAAGAAAATGTTAACTATTTACGGGAGGTGATACAATAAGTTTCTACAACAACTATGATATTCAATTATTTTTAGTATACTCATGGAAACTTCAGAATACTAAACTTTGTAGGTCGGGTCACGTCCTCCAAATGCGGGTCATAATTATATTATTCCACTGCCTGAAGTTTGATGCAATCATATTCCTGACTTTTTATTTTAATCGTTTATCACCAACAAACCTTCTATCGTTCCCTTTTTAGACTGTGGTCTTTGTATCTGAATGAAAAGTGTTAAGGCTCTGATAGGCCGCCAAGGTATCTAGTGCGTGTTGGCAAATTTAAAACCTGCACAGAATATTATGAACAAGTTTCCTCGCGTTTCCTTACGGTTTTTCTTCACTGTTATAGCAAGTGATCTGAACCTGGGTATTAAAACCCTGGAACTTCCAGATTGAGAGGCCCAATTGTAAACCACAGAGCTGTCACTGCTTATTTCAATTATTACCTTAACGTCATAACCACAAAGCTTGTAACTTAAACCGTATACAAACAAATGACTTATAAACTCTCATCGCAACTTTTGCATCCGAACGATCTAAACGCATTTCTCACAATAACGTCCATAAATTTGCACATTTAAACAACGGTAATTTAATTAAACGAATTAAAGATAACAAATTTAAACTCCCGTGTTCCGGGCGGTACTTTTTGCTACTGTCTGCAAGCCCCGCATTAATCTTCGTTACGCTCGGCGCAGGCGGAGTGGTGCTGCACTCACTCGCGGATTCATTACCATTCAACGTTGATCACTGGACATTTAACCCTTCGAATCTGAAGTATTGTTTTTCTGATAGCAATTTAAAACACAAACAATTAGTATACCAACTAGAGTCTACGCTAGCTGAGAGTTTAACTGCGCCAAATTCATGTAGATCTCGTAGTGATAATACTTGAATCTATTTGACATTGTATATGAAGCCTATACGCATATATCATGATTACTGATTTAAATACCACATACATATGGGTATACATATATGTATAAGGTATTTTGTCTATTTTAATTAAAGTAAATAAAAAACTTATTTACACAACTGTTAATGAAAG
Source organism: Mysoria sejanus stolli (assembly GCA_018245835.1). Taxonomy (NCBI): domain Eukaryota; kingdom Metazoa; phylum Arthropoda; class Insecta; order Lepidoptera; family Hesperiidae; genus Mysarbia; species Mysarbia sejanus. The sequence goes on along the minus strand of DWEJ01002673.1, from coordinate 1,383 downwards.
CTTCACATGCCTAGCCTCAACGTTACATAACAGCACGCTTGCAAGTCCTGAAGAGGTAGACAGACGAGGGGAATGTAATATGTACCCGCCATTTAAAAATCAGCTTGAAAAAATTTCAAACACAAATCATATTATGTAATGTCGCGTGCATTCAAACAATAACAACAACACGCTGCAACGTTCGGGTCTTAATTACAATCAAATTACTGTAAAATATAGCCATAATATCTCAACACGCCACGAGGTATTTTACCACACCATTTGATAATTAGAAACAATTATCTAATCTCTTTATTCCGTGTTGATTTAATTAAAAACATTAATCAAAATCATTAGTTTAGGTGGGTGTCATTAGTTTGAAATTGTGATGTTCCGTTTAGTTTGTTTGGCCGGCATTACCTTAATAAATCTAATAAGTTAATTATTCATTACTACATATCCATGTCGTTCTTGCCGGGGCGGAGTATGAATACATTCCCCGACTCTGTGATGGGATACCGGGAGTCGTAAGAAACAACTAAGCACAATAATAAAATAAGAAATAAAAAAAAAATATACGGGTATGTTTAGAGTTTTTTGAAAATAAAAAAATTATAACGATTGTTATGTTTCGTATAAGCCTGTACCTCGTTAGTGTGTTAGTACCTACAAACGAGAGCTGGACGTGTTAAAACCTGTGCACATTCGAGTAATGGACCTGGCTTGAACGGTGGACGAAAAAGATGTTAATGAATCGCAATCCCACCGCCCCCAACAAAGGCTGATACAAGGGTTTGCTCTAAAAACGTTCCACACAAAAAATGGCTTTTATATATTCAAATACAACTCCATTATTATATATGGTAATTCATACCGACGTTCATACTGTGGTAAAACATTAGCACAGAGTATTGATGTATGGTGTAATACTCTTTGATGTAAGGACCTCAATAACGTTCAAAAGAGTCTAACAAAAAAAGTCACATCACTATTTCACTAGGTACATTTACGTCCCGCTATGGAATAAGTAGTAAGACTGTTGCCGTACACCGGACATATATCCAGACAGAGAGCTAATAGTAAATGTAAATAAGAAAAATCTAATAGTGCTCATACCGGGACTTGAAACCAGTACCTCCCGATCGGCAGTTATATTCAACGCCAAGGCCAACGACGTACTCTCTAAGATTATTGACTATAGAAAAAGCAGGACAGGTCAGTAAAGATACTTGTCCCTGTCTAATGTATAAAGGATTTCATAATATATTACCTAATTAAGTAGGTCCACATAATTAAACTTAATTACAGTTTTTAGGCTTATGACATGTGAATCGTTGTCGAGGGAGGTCTGAGGTTGTGAGACGCAATAAAACTGTATCACGGCTGGGTCGTGTTGCTAATCTT
>DWEJ01002672.1:0-11203 GCA_018245835.1 Mysoria sejanus stolli | reverse complement strand
GATATGTGCCCGATGCATGGCAATAGGCTCACCACTTATTCCATAGTGGGACGTAAACGTAACCGGTGAAACGTGGGTATGTTCTACATTCCTCTGCCTACCTCTTCGGAGATTACAGGCGTGAAGCTACGATAAGTTACAATAAATAACGATACCACGGCGCGGGCGTGCATTGTACGGCGCGGTGAGGCGGGGGAGGTCGATAGCTGCTTTTTTACGTAATAGCTGCTGCTATGATGCTGCTGATTGCTGCTGTTTTACCTAAAAACTGATTTCCACGCGGGCGAAGCCGCAAACACAGCCAGTTCCAAAATAATTTTTTTTACTATTTTTATTAGTTTGTTTGCTTATTCTGGTTAATCTCTAGAACGGCCGAACCGATTTTGACGGGACTCTTATTGGCAGATTGCTGATGTAATATGTAAGAAGTTACGATTTTCATTTTAGAATTCCGCGCGGACGATGTCGCGGGCAAAGCTCAAACATTCCTTAGAGTAAACTTGAACAAATTAGTGACTAGAGCCCTCTTTTACATATGCAGTCTCTGTGTTAGAAGACTGCTCGTCCGGGTAGATTATTTAATATGTCTACCCGGTAGTGGACCTCCAGTGAGGATATAATTACAACTCTAATTCGTATAATTTTTTTGTTTATGCACTTTCATTCCCGAAACGCGAGCAAAGTCGTTAACAAGCCCTAGTGGTCTGTTCCCTCACTCTCCCCTAACAGCGCGCAATCAAAGCGGACGCCGGAAGGACCGCGCGGGGACCCTTAAACGCCGCTACACAGTCCTTCAGGCGAAATATCTTATAGTACTCTTCCCAATGGCGCGGGATGCGGCCGAAGCGTTCTCGTCGATTGCGTGCACAACCTTTTCTAACCGAATACATACATATTACAGACATAAAACGTATTCGAAATTTTAATATTGACATATTTTGTCAAGCGCTGGAATATAATTGTATTTAATTTTTTATCATAATATTGTCAAGCTAGCATTACTCAAACACCGAACGAATGATATTGCAGTAATAAAAGATAAGTTAATTCGTGTTATAATAATTGAGTACGGCCTGCATAAACAGTAAAAAAAATATATTGCATATTCCTGATTGTGAATTCGGAGCAGTAGCTAACGCGTAACCCGCCTAACTGTTATCCGCTCTGTAAATTCCCTCTGTACAAGTCTCAAAGACGCCCCACCTATTAAGCCTAAATTATTTCCTTCAAAACACTTTTCAACTTGGCGAATCTAACTTTTTACCCTTCCAGCTGGATTCAGGAGTAGGTTTCATAGATCGCCTGTTATATAGAAGTGGTTTGTGAAATAAGGTAATGAGGTATAAAAATATATATGTATCCTTAAAAAGCAGTTAAATAGAAAAAGAAGAAGTTTGGATATCTACGCAGTGAACTTCATCATCAACGTTATTATCAGGTTTCTCAGTCCACCGCTGGATCAGGTTCTGCGTGATAAACGTCGGCACTCTTTCTCTTTAGCTTAATGCATCTTGCTTCTATATACAGCCTTTGTAGGTTGTTCCATAAGGATTAGAGGGCGTCGTATACGCAACATGCAATTAATCACCATCATCAGCCCATTGTTGTCAACTGCTGCACACAGGCCTCTCCTGAGCGGTTATGTCCATAGCCACTATGCTGGGCAGCTGGGTCAGGGCCTGCAGAACATAGCTTCTCGCGCTGCGTATGCTGCACACTACGTATGCTGCACGCTGCGCATGCTGCACGCTGCGTATGCTGCACGCTGCGTAGGCACTAGGGCATTTAGCTCATTTAATTCATAGCCCGAACGAATTTGTGTCACGAATACGTTATGTATTCCGGGTGTAAAATTATTCATGTGTTTAGAAATTAACATAACATAGTTTTTCTCATGTATGTTTATCACGGTATAATAGTCATAACATTATTATTAGTGCAAGTGCATGCTGAATCCCAGCTAGATCAATTATGTGCAACTGAAGTAATACAAAGGAATATCTATCCAATACCGTGTCTGTGGAAAGAATTTATCGTGGCAAGCTTTGATGCTTTAAATATCTCACTTACGAACTCCGGAGAGAGTTTTAGGAAATATTGCCCGAAAGTACTGCGTTATGGTAGTTAGAGCAAGTGAAGGGTTGCGAAAAATGATTTAGAAATCCTGCCTAATGGCGTTGAATGAACTGAATTAAATTAATAATATTTTCCATACATATTTTCATAGGACTAGCTTTTGCGTAAATCATTATATTTTTTGATAGTAATGGTGTATCTAAAAAAATATAATAGTTTTTATATCTTTTAAAATAATCAAAATATATCTTAAGATTAATCTTTCTAAGGCAATCTGGAGGCTACCTTTGTCTATTGATATAGAAATCGAACTTATGATTAAATGGCTATTGTCCATAGCCAGAAATGAAGCCTAACATTATAATGGTCATCATATACGGAGGCATTGCCGAAGAACACGAAATAGGGATGCTTTATTTCTAGGAATCTTCTACCATACTTCTAAAATTGGAATACGCAACTCAAAGTCAAAGTCAAAATCATTTATTTGTATAGGATTTGCAATAACATAAACGTCATTATAGGTATAACATGACGCTAAGATAAAAATAAAAATTAAAAATATTGCGACAATGGCAAAATTTAGAGCTTTCCCTGCGTGCGCTAAGTAAACGATGAAAGTTACTCAAAAATCATGTATTCTAAATTTGTTCCCCTCTAAAAGTTGTAAACAGCACATGTCTAGCTTTTAACGTTAACCCACTATAACCATTTTTATGGTTAACAAAATTGTTCTTAAATAATACATTATTTGCGAAGGTGTTTTAATAAACATGATATTAATCTTTATCCAAATGAATAAGTTATTTGTCACAGGCACTTATTTTTGAACATTCGCCCTTGACAGTATTTCATTTCAACCAATATATAAAGATTTATTAAAGTTTTTAAATTAATAAATAATGAAACCACGCGCGCACTGCGCGGGCGTGCAGTGTACGGCGCGGTGAGGCGGGGGAGGGTGACAGTGTCGATAGTTGCTTTTTTACGTAATTGCTGCTGCTATACTGCTGCTGATAGCTGCTGTTTTACGTAAACACTGAATTCCACGCGGGCGAAGCCGCGGGCAAAGCTAGTTGCTATATAAAACTATGGTTTAAAATATACTTCACAAATAATATTCTTTACTTAACCAAACCCCGCATTTATCAAAGAGCATGTAGGTAGGTACTTAGCATTTTTATCACATTAACTTATATAAATGGCGAATTGAATAATCGGAAAGGATAAAGTAAATAGAAATAAACCGACAAAAGCAGGCATCCTATTTGATGGAATTCTAAATGTAAATGCAAAAGCGGTGACTCCTCGAAGCGAATGTTTTATTTCAAAATTGCACAATTCCGTTAGAACGAAGAAGCGATTTAAAATATAATGTTAGACAAAATAACTCGTTCGACACATTCAGTTCTTTGTCACACTGTGTTTATTGCTATTTTGCTCTGGTATTAGTGTGTTAGGATATTTGAAACGTCCTAATATCGGAGAGGCATCCCAAACATGCTGATATTGGTTTTTAGATCATGCGATATACTAGCACAAAGGCATACCAGCTTGTCTTAGTGTTTGGTGCAAATTATATTTCGTCCTTAACAAGTTATGAAAAGGTGAGTAGTCTACAGTTGAAAAGAGCGAGTCGAATGCTCTGAATTCATATTTACTAGGGATTTCGTTTCGAACAATGATTAGAAATGCAATTGATAATTTAGCGGCAGTTGTCACTAAGCACGGATAATTTTAAGTAATTAGGCAATTCAGGAATCCCAAGGCACAGAAGTTCAAGTACTCTGGGTTCATAAATGTATTTTTTCTAAGCTTACAATTGTGGTTTTCTTAAATTGTTAAATATCAAGTCTTAATCCTTTAGTTCGCAGCTTAATTCCTACAAATTAGCATAAAGAAAGGAGTCTTTGCCGGTTATGATACCATCTATTTAAATAGTGAGGCCAAGTTAAATATCTATCTTGATCAAGTAGACCGGATACTAGCTGATGCGGAAGTCAGAAGTCTACGAAACCGGCATGCGTGGATAAAAATAGTGGTGAATGTAGGGGAAGCATTGCAAGTCTTATGGGATAGAGATATTTGGCACTCGGTGCTCTCTGCCTACCCCGTAGTGGACATGGCGTGAACTTATGTATGTATGTATTAATTTAAAAAAAAATAAAAGGTTGCGTATTATTAAGCGCATAATTACCTACTTGAGAGCAATGGTATCGATTTCGATTTTCTTATATTTGTGATAGACAGTATCAGATTTTCAGAAAATAAAAATTAAAAATTAATACAGTGCATTCTTTATCGAAATTTTGAGTGAACTTGGGGGATGATGTGCTTACCTAATTGTTTTTAGGTTTGACAACTGTGAACGTTCTGGGCAAAAATATCCGGGATATTTCCAAAGGAAATAAAAAATATTTAGTCAAATTGCAAAATGAGTAATGATTTTCAAATTCAGTTTTATCGTAATTCTGCATAGAAGAAAAAAAACCTAATTAGGTTTTTTCTTTTTAGTGTTCCGAAGCTTAATAACAAAAACACGAGTATCCGCGTTTTCCGCCCAGCCGTATGCTACAGCCATTTTTCTTAGCTACTATAGGCATAACGACTGCCTCATCGGTCGAGTGTCGCGAACTTGTACGTAGGTCATATTAACTTAACCCTTCTCATTCTGAGAGGATACCTGTCTCTAGCAGTGGAACGATAAAAGGATTGATGATAATGTAGTAGATCATAAACTATAGACAAACAATTCTTTTTTTTCTTCGAGTAAAGATGTCTTCACTACTATATTGTTAGGGGCCGGAATTCGACGAAATAAAATAAGACGATTAATATTTACAGAACACAATTTATTAATTATTAAACCGGAAAAGTTGCGGTTAACTCGCTTTAAGCTCGTGAACTTGTATCGCGTACGAGTATGTTAAATTCTTGTGTCGCTAACACGAATTGAATTTCCAGTGGAACGTGGATTCCAACTTTCTAGCAACGGTTTGTAGGTACTCCATTGTACTTTTTTCGATTGCGCAACAACACTATGACTAAAATTGTTTAATATCAGAATTATGCAAACAATATTTCTTGAAAAATTTCTACAAAACACCACCAATAGACCGACCATGGCCAGTGGTTTTTCAACGAGATTGATATTAAATAAACGTAACGTCACGCCTGTAATCCCTGGAGAGATAGGCAGAGAAATGTAGTATACTCCATGTTTCACTATTTAGGTTAAAGTCCCATTATCGAATAGGTGGTGAGTCTATTGCTAATATTGATATTAAATATTAAAATAATAATAATAAATATTATTTGGTATGTGCATAACGTACGCTCCGTACTTGGCACGGAACGATGTTATCCCACTGGCCAGCACACGATTAGCGTACGTATTACATCGCGAATGCTTCTCTCTAAAAGGGTTGCGTTGCTTCTACGTCATTTCCATGTAACTTCTCGTCCAAAATAATGGAAATTAACACAAATTGTCATACATGCACTTTTTTAAGTAGTTTTCTAACAAACGTTATAGGCGTAAGCATTTCAATATAAAAATACATTTCCAACGAAGAACGCTTTTTATTACGCGTTAATTTAAAACGAAACCGTAGGCAAATGAGATACAACAAAAATGGACATTTTAGATATGCGGTTGGTGCCAGCCCCAATCACGTCCAACGTGGGTACGACGTCTAATTGATACGTCCTATTGAGTGTAAAAGTGACTATCTCGTATTTTCGTGAACAGTACGTTCGTCGCGCGTTCACGGTATCGTACGGACAATGTACAACCGCCTTTATTCCTGCTACCTTCATATATACGTATAAAAATGCAACTAAACCGATTCCATGATAGAATCAATATGATAATTGACAACGATTTTAGTATGTGTGTAGGATTTTATTAGATTTGTTAACATGAGAACTTAGGCACTTAAATAAAATAATCATTATTCAGAGCAATAACTACCGCAGAGCGGATATTAAACGAAGCGAAAATTAATCACCTTTACAGGATTTTCACGGCACAAAGAAACTTGATGGCATTGATTGACATTTGCAAAGAACGTCCAATGGAAGATTAATATCTTTACAATGATGGGTTTTGTGGAAATGAATCGCTTGTCAGGAGGTTTTTATCAATATTTGAAGAATAGTTAATGTGTTTCGTATCTCCATATATAATTGCATTTTAATGGTGGCGATCAAGGATATCTACATATATGTGCTAGGTAGACTCCATCCATATACGATAAACTGCCGAACGGACGTTAGCTATTTCAAAATTATTGGTTTCCTGTCACACAGACATTTGTAAATTTAAAAATATACTCAAGAGTAAAATAAAACATAACATAATGCTGTGTTACCCTGACGGGCTAGGCAGAGGAATATAGATTTCCCTTCCCACATTTCACCACTTATGTTATGCATCCTATGGCATAGAGAGTGGCCATATCTCGTATTATAATATTAAATAGAGTCGTGCAAAATAGTAAAAATTAAACGCAGAAATATGTTTAGTTATTATAAATAGTATGAAGCATTAGCCAAAATATACGTGTAATTGTGAGTAGGTGAGCTTGCAGGTAAACAGTTTAAATACGTATATTGAGTTTATAGGAGGCGACTCCAGCGCGATCCTCTCTTTGATATCCATACAACCTACGTAACATCACGCCTGCAATCCACGCAGAGATGAGCAGACGAGTGTAGTTCATTCCCACGTTTCACCAGTTACGTTATTCCGAATTACGTTGTACATTAGATTTTGCATTAAGGGCTTGTGCTGTCATTGAAACTTAGCGTACATGCGATGCCTCGTCACTATCACGGCTGCTACTAAAACCAGTGTTTCATTTATTATTCTATCACAGTTTGTACACAAATTGCAGTACAATATTAAACTACACCGCGCCCTATGATAGTCATTAATTATGTAGGTAATCGCCTGTACGGCTTTATACCTATGTGACAATGTAGCATACTTGTTCAATTAGCAGTCATACTTAAAGAAGAAACTTAAGTATTTCTCATAAAATACACATAAATGCATGGTTTTTCATATAACGCGGTGTTATAGTGAAGCTCTGTGTTAAGCTTGTTACAAGGTGACGACGTTAAAAAATCACAACTCTTATTTTTTATCACGGAATAAAAACGTGGTTTTATAATATTTCTCAAATTCACTCGAAAAAGAAGTTTCACATAAATTTCTACAATGAAAAATAATGACCTGAGTACCAGAATATTCTATTGTTGCGTTGGGACTAGCGATGCATTATGGAGCCCCTGTGTAAGTAAACATAAATTTGCTTATTTTAGTGAATATATTTCATAACATTTCTGTTCTTACAGTCAAATGTAATGTACCTATAATGTCAAACATATATATATTTTTTGGATGGGTGGCAGTGGTTCATATTTTGTACTTATATACATAGAAGTCCGTTTTATAACCTAATATCGTGAAAGAGTAGTATATCGTAATATAGAGGTATTTCGTTAATTCTGTACAGCTGCATTGATCTATGATGACATAATATAGTATTGAGTTATTTAGTATCTCACTTTTACATGACAGCAAGCTCTTACGAACGCAAGCGTGATGATTGTACGTGGTGGTGTTGTAGCGGTGTCCGTGCGGGCGCGGGGCGAGGCCGCGACATGAGGTGCGCTATTGCAGCCCGCCCCGCCCGTCATGCAACGACTGCGCACCACCTTCAAGCGATCTCGGACCCCCACGCCTGCCGACATGAAGACTCAGAGCAGCCTCGAGGTGCCCAAGCAGGTCTGTCACATGAATACTTTAGATTTCACACGAATGTTATATGAATATGGTTAATATTACATAATATGTCAGGTAAGCATATGCAGTACTACTGCGCTATGGGTAGGGTAGTGCTTGCAAATTTTTTATCAATTATGTCAGGATGTAATAGGGGGTGAGCCTATTAACATAAACTTAGCAGGAGCAGAAATCCAGACTGCAAGCTAATGCTGGAAATGCCAACTCGGAAAAATCCTGTAATACTTCGTCTAACCGTGGGATTCAACCCAGGACATATTTCTCAGCACTCGCGCTTGCAACCACTAGCCCTAAGAGCATGCGGATCATTAATTGAATACTTTAAATAATGACCAGTATTTCAAATTATATCTGACAACGAGACGCGTCCGTTGATGGACATCCAGTTCGTTAAACATTCCTAATGACACTCGTCCAAAGTACTTTTTCACATAAACGACAACATTATTTCTCGTTCCAAAATTACTCTCCTTCCTCCCTGTTGCGGTCTTCACGTAGAAAGTATTAAACTCCCTTCAAATATGGATTAAGTCCATGAAATCAGTTTATATGCTTCCAAATTACCCGCCACCTATCATTTAGATGAACATCACCAGTGTGATGGTAATAATATGGCACACACAATGAAGTCGGTGAAAATTAAAGGTGATTTTTTCATGAAATACATATAAATATGAACTTAATGAAATACCCTTATAAATTTCAATACACTACCATATATACAAATATATATAAACATATATACTTAAATATAATTATGCATAAATGCCCATTTTAACCGGTGAATTTCGTACCGCCTAACAATCAATGAATGCGTGTTACCATTTAGCTGAAATTAAAACTTTATCGACCGGTCACGCCAATTGGTGTCCTAACCAAAAGTAAAGTTTGCGGCATATATGAAACCATTTTGCCTCATATATAAAATAATCATATTTCGATGTTTAATCGTGTAAAGCATTTTGACTCTCGTCAAAACTGCAGAACATTATGACTTCATACATGACACCAATTGGAGTTCCCGTTCCATAACGTTAGTTTTGGTTAGGAGGCCAATTGGCGTGCCCGGTCGTTAAAGTGTTAAATATAGACTTTTTTGAACGTAATACAACGAATACAAAAAATATTAGGTTTAGTATTTTATTATGTTATAACATAAAAAGTTTCAATTGTTTAGAATATTTCTTGTCGTATGCCGGACGAAGACAAATCCAAAAAACAAAAATCATATAAATTGATCCGGCCGACCTTGGGTTATAAGGGGTATAACTAACAAATATAACAAAGATATAAATACTAAGATTTTAAACATTACTCTCGGAGTAATCTCTCGAAGGAGCCTTTAGTAGTTGCTTTTGTGATCATAATTGGTTAGGGCGTTCCAGAATAATAACTATTGCTGAATTGTAAATTATCAGTAATATAAATAAGTGTTGACAGATGGAATGAAATTCAGTATATCTATAGTTCTTAAATTTCAAGTAATTTAATAATTTTCGAGTTAATGTTTTGCACAGGTACGGTCTGCGTCATTCGATGAAGTTCATTTGGGAGCGGCACGGGGAGCGGCTGCGAGCACGCTGCTAGCAGTACCGCAGCAGGGCGCGCGCAGCCGGTCCTTCGACTCAGCCGGCTCTGATGATTCAGGCACTTATCTTGAGGTAAGAACAATTCGACAAAATGTAACACGAAGTTTAAAGGAAAGTCTGTCTATTAACAATCTCCCAGCTAAGATTATCCAACATTTGTATCTTATAATGAACATCAGCCCACCTCTGCTCAAAGCGATAATATTCTAGAACTCTAATGCGGTTTGAGAATAATTCGTAACAATTGACTAAGAAAAACCATTTTTAGCATATAGAGTAAATAGACTGCACTTAATGTGTTCTCTAATAATATGTCTACAAATGCTTAAAATCTGACGTAAATTCAAATTCATCGGAAAAGCTAAAACCGCTTTAACAGTGTGAAAACATTATTCATAATGAAATTATATTCATTGATAGCCAATTTGAAGTTAAAAATTTTGTGACAGGTACCTCGATTATGGTCAAGACGTCGCTCCGGCAAGGGAACTCCACCACCGTGCGTCCACTGTCGGCATATGGAAACATGGCTTGCACGTAGAAGCGAGGAACGCTCCACTCCTGAACGCCCCCCTGCATCCTCCTCCGCCGAAGACGATGACGAAGATGACGACAGTGAATCAGAATCACCAAGTGCTCTTTTTACTCCAGCTCGGGGGCCTCCAGCACTTTTACTGCCGTCGATTCAGTCACCTCCACCGGCACTTGAGACACCATCGTTCGAGCTACAACCGCCGACAGACGAACCTGTTACTTTAACTCAACGAAGACGATCAATATCACGACAGGAGGCCTTTTTCGTTGAGCCGACGGGCAGCTCACTAGAAAATGTTCAAGCATCCGATGAAGGCGCTATTATTGTGTCGAAAGAAACCTTCGTTCATGACATATACCTGGAGGTACCAGATATAAAACGTGATCGCGCAGCTTCTGTAGATTCTTGCTTCTCGAAAGTGTCAAACTCCAGAGCAGAAGAATTAAATGGTGGCAGTGAATACTTGACAGTTCCAGGGACTGGAATACGATCTCGGTCTGTTGATATTGTTTTACCAACAGCTGAACATTCGAGATACAAAGCACTCGCTCTCACATCGTCACAGGCTTCACCACAAATACAACCACAATCTACGGTAGCTTCGGCGCCCATCATTCCTGAAAACTGGGAAAGCATCGGTCGCTTAGAAAGGTGAGTGATGTAGAATAATAATAAGAAATAAAAGAATTAATTTTTTCTTCAAGTTTTTTCAATGTTTTTACGACTTGTTTGTTGCTTAAAAATCTTCATAGATTCTTGTACGTATTTAAATGTGTGCTGAAACTTAGTACATATCAGGTATTAATTTAAAGGCATACACATAAAGGCATATACATAATTACATATTTGCGTTAGAATATATACGCAAGAAACTTGTATCTTGCTATGGTATGGTAACAAAATACTACTAGAATATAAAAATACCTACTAATAGTACTTTACGGAGTATGTCTTTAATAATTATACATTGAATGAAAAACTATGAAGGAACGGAAAAGTTAAGCCACGTTCCATTTGCGATACATTTATAATTATCTGTTAGTGTATACATGCACGAAAGTTTGTTCCGTGTGTGCTTTTGGTAGGTATAATTAAAATTTGTCAAATAATCTTTTTGAATATGTGTATGTAAATGTTTAATGATATATGGTGTAACATCTATTTACTGCCTCGTTGGTCGTGTGGTTGCAA
>DWEJ01002671.1:0-11204 GCA_018245835.1 Mysoria sejanus stolli | reverse complement strand
GTCGTGGAGGACGGATCGCTCCAGCGTTAATAAAACGCTCTGAGTTCATAAATTATTTTGTTATTAATATTATTACGATTATTTCAAGTTGTTGATTATATTTCAATTCATTGTTTATACAATCAAATAGATGGTTTACGTAAATAATACGCCTACATAATGATTGACCCACAGAATACTTCAACATATATGTACGTCTCTGAGCTATATGTTCATGGTAGGAACGCAATTACCGATTACGATGAAATTATTGTAAAAATAATAAAAATTGGTTTACCTATATTTTCTAGCCCTTTGTTTTACAAAATTTTAGTTCCTCACTCACTAATAGTTGGTAAATAAAGATCTAAAAATGAATGGCACGGTTATCAATTGATATAGAAATTTATGGTTAAGAATTATTTTTTCATAAATTCAATAAATAGACAAATTCGTTGATTAACCAGCTTAGTACGCATATAATATTTGACATAAAATAAGTAATAACTTTGGAAACTATGTTGAGGTTAATAAATCTGTAAATTTTAATAGATCTGTAATTTTCGCGGTAGCTCTCTATGGGGGGAGGCCTACGTCCACCAGTAGACTGAGATAGGCTGATGATAATAATGATCATTAAATTTTATTAAATACAACATTTTTATACTTTCTATGTTTATTTTTAAATGCTCTTCCTTTTTAGAATCAGAGATCTGGATTAGAAATACCATACTGTGATTTGTTTGTTCATTGGAAATGCAACTTGTCATTATTACTACTACTTATAAGATATGATATCACTATTGTATAGAAATTTTATTTAAAATTGTTTACTTTACTATCAGTACTTTGTAGAAGGAAACATTTTATTTGAAATAACTATGTAAATTCAAATTCAAATTACATTTATTCAAAATTGGTTCCCAGGAACACTTTTTGTACGTCAAAATGAAACTAACAAAAAACTATAAAAATTGAATGACCACACGTTCAATAATGTACATAAAAAAACTTCACTGTTGAATGACTAGGTATGAGTTGACGTATTTTAGTTTATAGATTTCCCTAATTTAGCTTCTCTAATAGTGGCTCGGAGTCTGAATATATGCCAGGTGAATGATTAAATCCTGAAACTCCTTACCGTAAGGTGTTATTCATAACTAAATAAGTACACCCACAATTAAATACATAGCTAAATAAGTAAGTAAAATAATTACCATGGAAGGAGTCATTAAAATGCGAGTACATTGTTCAAGAGAAATATAATTCTTTTAAAACGTACATATATTCTGTTGTTTATATATGGCGTTCTGTTGCGGTTATCGAATTTGGTTGGAGAGTTCTTGTTCTTAAAACTGGTTTCAAAGATGTTTTTAAATCGGGTCCAACGAGGCATATCGTCTATTCGAAAACGTATCTCGCAGCAATTTCGGTAGCTTCATGTATGTAGAATCAGTATAAGGACCAGAATCTGGTTCTGGTTCAGAAGCAAGGTAAGGTTCGTCTGTGGCACGTAAAGCAGAATCTGGTTCTGTAGCCAGGTCCGGTTCTTCTGTGGCCCTTAGAGCAGAATCTGGTTCTGTAACGAGGCTCGGTTCGTCTGTGGCACGTAAAGAAGAATCTGGTTCTGTAGCGAGGTTTGGTTCGTCTCTGGCCTCAAGAACAGAATTTGGTTCTGTAGCCAGGTTCGGTTCGTTTATGGCCTTTAGCGCAAAATCTGGTTGTGTAGCGAAGTTCGGTTCGTCTGTGGTCTTAAGAATAGAATCTGGTTGTGTAGCGAGGTTCGGTTCGTCTGTGGCACGTAAAGTAGAATCTGGTTCTTTTGCAAGGTTTGGTTCTTCTGTGGCTCCTAGAGCAGAATCTGGTTCTGTAACAAGGCTCGGTTCGTCTATGGCCCTTAGAGCAGAATCTGGTTCTGTAGCGAGATTCGGTTCGTTTGTGGTACGTAAAGTAGAATCTGGTTCTGTAGGGAGGCTTGTTTCGTCTGTGGCACGTAGAGCAGAATCTGGTTCTGTAGCCAGGCTCGGTTCGTCAGTGGCCTTAAGTACCAAATCTGATTCTGTAGCGAGGTTCGGTTCGTCTGTGGCCCTTAGCGCAGAATCTGGTTCTGTAGCGAGGATCGATTCAATTGTATTACTGGGGACAGATTCTGTAGTACGATCTAATTTGGTAGTAGTAGCAGAAATAGGAGCTTCAGTGGTACTTTCTTGTTGACAATCTGCGCAGGCGCACTGATAGTAGTAGCACTTTGGTATGGCCCAATTGTTATCACACATGTTGTTACAGAACTCGATGCAGTCGTCGTCTATTACACATGTCTGATAATGTGCTGCAAAAACAATATATGGCCATTAAAAAACAAAACAGTAATATAATTTTGGTTTAGAACTTAACCTCTCACTCAGGAGACTGAATTTCGTGAATGATGAAGGAAAACATTATAAGGAAACCTGCACGCTTCAGAGTTTTCTGTAGTATTCATTAAGGTGGCTGCAATCTATCAATTCGAATAGTACCATATCGTATAAGTCAAACTTACAAAAACGTAACTTCACGCTTATAATTCCCGAAAAGGTAGGTAGAGGAATGCAGAACACTCCCACGTTTCACCGGTTACGTTACGTCCCACTGTGGAATAGGTGGTGAGCTTATTACCATGTATCAGGCACATAACCAGATTTCGAACCACTACTATAAAATCCAGATTAGAAAATTTTATAGTGTTTGACCCGAGAATCGGAGAACCCCTGAGACGTCCCGATCGGCAGTCGCACTTGCAACTAACACGACCAATGAGACAGAGCAAGTACAGTACATACATACGTACATACATATATTCACGGCGGGTCCCTCACGGGGTAGGCACAGTACAAGTACAAGTATTAATAGAAATATATTTAAATATTTGTAGGTATTATTTGCATTTGCATAAATTATTCTGCCAGAGTGTTATCAATTTAGAAACAATATTATCGACGTGTAATACATGCAAGAGAAATGCAGTCTTTTCAATAACCTATGACAGTTGTTTTTTTAAATTTGTGTATCAGTTTTTATTTTAAAATATTAATAGATACTTAAGCTCTGAAGAATTGATAGTTGGAACTTGGTAGTTGAAAGATGGTAGTCGGTAGTAGAAAAACTAGATTGTAAACAATATTACAAATGAAAAAAAATCTTTCATCTATTTGGTACAAATAGGTAATGTTGTTAATGTTTATTAATAACGTTGTAATGTATGTTAATAATGATGAAAGTTAACGTTCCACTTTTTAGTTTGTTGTCATTGATTATATTTGACCTAAAGTCTTCTGCGCTCATAGCTGTCTTCCTACACGCACACTAATCGGAAACTTCTGACGTCCTGATCAGACAGTAACTGAACTATTTGGTCAAGACAGCAGAACTTCTTAGTCCTTTTCGGTAACTGCATCCTAAAACATTCGTTCTGTATTTCCGTTTAGTATTTGTTATATGCCATATTTCTTGCATGTCCGAAACATCGGAGGATACATTTTTTACTATAATACCCTATTTCACGAATATAATTTCACTTAATGGGCTAAAAAAATATCACATACGAGTATTCAGCAACTTTCGCATGGCATATTCCGTTCCGTGTGGCAAGCCGAGATCACCAGCTCAAAAATTGGCTAGTCGGTAGCCTATCCGACGTTCCGTTCACGCTATTCCCTGAACTTCCTCATTACTAAATCTACTACCCCTGTTAAAAATATTTCTAACATATCCAAACTTATCCACGTGTTCTAAAGCAAAAACATCCACCACTAACCACGCAGGTGTCGGATGTACTATCGTTTTACAAGAATGTCGTTAAGTGCAGTTCCTTTCATGCATCTCGAACTGCTAATTATTATTTTAATTAATATACCTTATTCATCCCAGCGCACTTACGGGGTAGGCAGGGGGCACCGATTGTCATATACTACTATTCATACGATTTGATGTACTTAATTATATTAACTTAGTTACTATTAGATAATAATAAATTAAGATTGATAGATTTAAACGATGCAAAATACGTGTTTACGAGTACAGACACTTGAAATTCAGCTCTTAGTCTTCACCAGTACGGTACTCGTGGTAACGACAAAATAATAATATACCAATTAAAATACGACTTACCATTTGTATTGATTAAGATACTAGCGAAAATAAATACTGTGACGGCGATCTCCATTTCACGGCCAAATATGATTAAATATGGTAATTTACTGCAGGAGATATAATTAAGTTCATTTTTATAAGTACTTTGGAGTAAGATAAGACTTGTAGAACAAGCGTTAAAAATAAGCGTATTAATTGATCTTCAATGACAAGGTCCTGTTATTTTTATTGATATGCATGATTTAATTGATAATTATTAATAATAGGTTTTTATTGCACACCATAAAGCCATATCAATGAGAGTGCGCGTCAACAGAAAGGCCTACACAAGCTGCCCCGTACGTTACTAGAACATTATGAAATATTAACATAAATTGGGTAAATATTTGTGTCTATAACATAATTTCACTCTTGTAATATATTAAGTCATTTTTTCTATTATTTCTTTTTCTTTGTTATTTCTATCCAATAGGCGAACATGTGAGACAACTTTAATGAATTTATAGGAGCTGAAAAAAGTATGTCAACACCGCAGCAAGTGGAAAGCCTTAATCTTTGCCTACTCCGATGGGAAACGGGCGTGATAATATATTTTTTTCTAGTTGGAGAAATCATCGCCACCATCAACTCTTGTCACACCTTAATGGGCAGAAGAAGGGTCAAGACGTCTGCGTCTGCAATCTGCTCCCTCGCTCTATCGCAGCTCCAACGGTAGGCGCCAAGTTTCTTAAATAATTAGAAGGTGAACATCTTTATTGGCCCGTTGGTATGGTGACTGATTGCTGAGGCGTGGTCGTAGATTCGATTTTCACCGGGAGCAAATATTTGTGTGATTTGAATAATTACTCTTGTAGTGTATAACTATATAAGTGTATATATAAATATGTATTTATATGGAATAGGTGGTGAGCAATAGGCTCACCACTTATTCCATAGTGGGACGTAAAAAACGTAACTGGTGAATCGTGGGAGTGTTTCGCATTCCTCTGTCTACCTTTTCGGGGATTATAGGCGTGAACTTACGTTTTATTTCTTTTCCAGTTTATTTATATTGTATATGTGTATTTATTAATTTTATTGTTATGTAATGTAAATTGTTATATTGATGATTGCTAATATTTACTAATTAGTATTGAAATAATGAAACAATTTGGTTTTGCATAGTTTATATTAAAACATTATTCTGTATTACTTAAACGTACTCCAATAAAGCCGACTAAATAAAGAGATTGAGATATTTTCAGGAGTGGTTCTGTAGATACTGAGCTTCGGTCTAGCTGAATTACTATAATTTGATTTCAAGTAGACCCCAAGCGCTGCTTTGATCTGGATTTTTTTATTTTACAAGCTGATATTATACACATTGGCTATTCTCAACATGGTGCAGATGTTTTGGACAGGAGGATGTACCATGTACGTCGCACTTCCGTTGAGCGCTTATTTACTTGCGTGGTAATTTTACGTAACAGCTTTTTTCAGTTCATTAAAGTTTATATTTATTTCTTTTACATAATTAGTGCTGTTTAATGGCAAAAATGAGCTGCCAACTATCAGAAAATACATTTGAACAACCTTTGCAGAATATTTGTGACTCTGATAGCAAAGATACATTGAACACGCCGCTAGAGAACATTCTGGAAGGGGTAGTTGATACAAGCTCGGAAGAAGGGATACATAGCGAAGATAATTCCGCGTGTGGAATAAGGGAACGAGCTGACTCTTCTGCCAGTGAGTTTGATGAGGAAACAACGAGGATCAGTTTTCACGGGATAAACAGGTCTAAATCGACGTATCGTCTAATCGAAACTGTAGAGTGTCGTGGACACATCCGTCTCGATAGAGACATTGAAGCGCTATAATTTCTTTTGTTATTATGGTCATTGTTTATTTTACTTGTAATTTACGTGTCGTTGGTTCCTATTTCATTAGATATGTTATAATACTAATATGTTAGTTGGAAGTTGACCGTTTTGTTTAGTTTAAAATACATTAGTTAAGTGTCTGAAAAACTTTATCTTCTGTTTCTTCTCAATCGTATAGTATAAATAGGAATCGTATACTATAATAAAAATAGATAAGTAGTCTATAATATTCTGTGCACGAAATATTATTTTGTTTTGTATTACTGCCCGTAGGCTGAATATTTTACGAATAATAAACACTTTTCATAAATAAAAATCTCAATAGTTATTAACGTAATGTTAACAAATACTGATTATGAATATTAAATATACATATATCGGGATACTTTTGAACAGGCCTGACGCAACGTTACCATAAACGCGTCTATCTAAAGTTTAAATGAGGATGCTATTTTCCATATTAAACTAGGTTGAATTTATTACATTTTAGTATTTGTTAAAAACTCCTAAGAGTATTCAGTGTATATTGTATTTAAGTAAGGAAAAACCTTATTACATAGTTTTTAAATTAATTTTTTTTTCTATTTTCACCAACATTATCCTCATGATCTGCTGTCCACAGGTGGCCAGGAAATGTAGCTGTGTTCAGACAGACAGCACAGGAGTTGGATAACAGTTACAGCAGTTGCATTAAATTGAATGGTTCAGTCGATATGCAAAAAATAGTAAGTAGGTGAGTTCAATGAAACTAAAAAAAATCAATATAATTAATTTATTATAACAGCGCCATATAATAGTATAGTAGTAAAACAAATACGCAATACCACAATTACTTTTGGGGGCAATAAATTTGATTTGTAAATTTCGTTAATAATATTTTTGATCATAATAACGCTGCGCTTACGAGTATGCGGGAGACTCGGGTGGAGCGCAGAAGCACACGTCACCCCAAGAATAGGAGTTGAGAGAGGTTGGACACACCTTACGGCACAACTCCATACAGGCATCCGGCATTGTGGAATTGGAATCTGAAAAATATTAAATAAAGGATTTGTAATCTTTCTCATATCACATTTATAACGTCAATGCTGAATTAATTTTAACAAACTGTCTGTTGCAAAATATCGATACAAATTAAATAAATTACTATACCTGTACTATAATTACCGGATGCGGCGAGTGCTGTCAAAATGACAGAAAAAAATACCAACATTAGTAAGAATCGCATTATGCGTGTCACTGAAATGTTTAGCAATGTTGAAAACGAATTACAAAGCGATTGAACTTCGTCATTCATACAGACCTCCCTTTATACCTTTATTAACGAGCATGGTGTTTGAAATAGCCATGGATAATAAACAATAGTCACAGTAATCGACAAACGTATGACAGATCAGTTATGTCATTGTGTTTCATGTAACAATAGAGGAGGATTTTAAAATGTGAGCTGTTGAAGCGATATCAGATTTCAATGGGAATTTTAACTGTACAAGTTGCTCGCATTTTAATGTTTAAAATTGGCATATTTATAAAACGTTGAATGCAAATTAATCCCTGCAGGTGCCAAGGGAGATCAACTCACTTAAGTTCACGATATATGTCGGGTTGATGATATCGTTAAGTTATCTGAAACTGGCTTGAGTGTATAAAGACTGGTAAATATAGAAGCATTCAGGTCAGGACAGACATATGATACTTAGTGCCCTCATGTCACAAAGGCATAATAATGTTATCAAATTTCTATAAGTATTCTGCAACAATCTATGAATTTCAATTCCGAGAAAAAGGAATATAGCACATTGATTTTTTTTAAATTGTAACAGCTACATCTATTGCATAATGGGTTAAACATGATCCAAGATCAATAACCATATATTTTGTAACGATTAATGTCATATTTGAAAACGTTGTCCGCGAGGAATGAACTTGTTTATAGTTTATTCTATATATTATGTAAATATATTACGCTGATGGGTATTTATTGCTCTGTGGAAGAAATTTAACATTATATGTACCTAGATATAGTAAATTTGTCAAGACGTGGTCTCCACTCCAGAACTCGTCTACTCCAGCGGTTATCGGTGCTGCGAACGATGCCCCCTGCCACTTCGGCTTGCTGAACCGCTGGGCTATTTCGATAAGTGGCTGGCAGCAGTTGGATGCAAAGAGCTGAAGATCGAGCTCAGTGGCGTGCTATTGCAGAGGTCTGTGTCCAGCAGTGGACGAGAATAGGCTGATGATGATGATGATGATAGTAAATTTTAAAATATCACGTCTAATCCCTATGACTGCTTACACTTGTGTGGTTTAAGCATATTGAGTGATATTTTTGGAGCAAAGTTCCTTATGTTCACTATGGTTAACTCTTCTATCGTTCCGGTGCTGAACCGGCCAGCCTGCTGAGGTGGTTGTACTATTCACTTATTAATTACATTTTTAATTTTGTCTTCCTTACTTAATTTACAGGTTAGTTATTTTACAAGCTTATTTTTAAAATAATTAAATTATATTTAGACTGCCTCGTTAGTTGTGTTTGTTGTAAGCGCAGCTGCCAATCGGGGGCTTCAGAGTTCAAATCTCGAATAGGGCACTACTGGATTTTTCTAATTTAGATTTTCTAGTAGTGGTTCGGAGTTTATATTTATTTCCGGTGTATGGCAATAGGCTCACCACTTATTCCATAGTGGGATGTAAACTTAACTGTTGAAACGTGGGAGTGTGCTACACTCTTCTGCGTACCTCTTGTTGGATTATAGGCGTGATGTTATCCGTTTTTGTTACTATTAATTTTATTCGGAGTTGGAGACAGACGCATAGTTACTTTATGAGAACAGAGATGTAGATGGTAGCGCGATTATATCATACTTTTAAATTCGTCTCCTATTGGGTTGATGCGAAAAGTGTAGAATTTTACTCCGCCAAGACACAAGCATATCTTATTCTACTGAGTAAAGCGCCTTCAATTTAGCTCCTACTTACTAAAATGTATATATACTTATTACAGCTCACCTTCCAATGTTAGGCATGGATCTTACACTTAACCCAAACTTTGGGTGCATCATCTCTAACAGCGAAAACAACTGCAAAGAAACTTGGTATATTTAATAAGATGAGGCAGTATTTTACAACTGAATAAATGCTCACTCTACCTATCTCATGTATGGTCGTGTGTGGAGTACTGCTGCCGACTTTGGGATGGATCTGCCAAAATTCAGCTAGACTATTGATACAGTCGAGAAACGTGCAAAATACTTATAAATGGAAAAAATTACAGTAAGACCAACGTACAAATCTTGAAATACCTACTTACATATATTAAGTGCCTCGTTTAGCGGTGTTCTAAAAGATACATTTTGGGGAGAACGTAGTCTCCCGGAGCGGCGACTATGTCTGATTAAATACGAACATAATAATACGGTCCGGCGCATCCTGGACATTGTCATTAATTATTTCACCACGATACTTGATCAGATCAGCTATCGATACGACGAAGAAGGGGAGTATGTACAACAACTTAATGATCTGGTACCTGCACCTCCTTGTTGCTATTGGACATCCAGACGTACGGCGGCTGCCATCAGTTTCAAGTAGACCTTCCGCTAACAAGGACATAGCAATTTTGTTCGTCCCGAAAAGTATTACGTGAGCCTCTCATTACTTTCTATCAGGCAAGACTTTAGCCAACTGCTAATAGAAGACTGCTTTTGCCTTTTCAACATTCAAACATACATATGTTTGGTAATTATTATATTTAAAAATTCACATGATTTAAATGCCAGAAATTTAAAAAATAGGTAAATAATATAAAAAAAAGGCATTCAATTTAATTTTGTTTATATAAATAAACTAAATGGAAACAAACTAAATAATGTTAGAGAAACCTTTACTATTAATACATTTTCAACAGCAATTTGTAGAAATTTTTGAAATCAATAAGCATGAACGTCGTAATGTGACCGTCTCCGTAGCAAATATGATCGTCGCTATTATGACTGTGACCGTTCCAATTATGATAATTTTAATAATTCTGATGGTATATTTCATTAAATATTGTACGTAGTGCGGTGCGGAGATACCCTAATAAACCATTTCTTTGTATGTATTCGTTCTACTGCGGTAGATTTAGTTGCCTTCTTCGGCGCTAATAGGACTCTGGGATCTCCAACGGAACGCTTGGATCCCCGATACTCGGGAGAGGCCTGATGCCTTATCCCATGCCTTCCGATGCTCACGACAGTATGCGGCCACACACAACGATTCTATCGTTGTTGACGGTTGACACGTTGACCGACTTTTTTATGTTTGAGGCAAACACTAAAGGACCACGTCTCGGCACCGTATTTCGTCATTGGTACACACATTGCTCGAATATTTCGGTTACTTTATTCAGTATAGTTCAATTTTATGGTATGTACATATAGTTTTAAAAAAGTCAGTAAATCCATGTATAACAATTTAGCTTGTGAATCTGTCAACAAATCCGGTATTACCGCAAAACTTTTCATTTCATTGGTTGAATGGTCATTGGGTTGCAATTCGTCGGAACGATTCATTTGAGCGTTTCCGCAGAGTGCACAGCGGCTGCGGATCAAATCAACCGTTTATTTGTGCACGCGCGCTCCACTGCGGATCCACGGTCGTGCTGTGGATATTTGCGCCTTGCGTGTGATTGAATCAGAATAGGAGGATGGAAAAATTGCGGTTTTATTGAAAAATAGAACAGATCAATCGCTCGTTTGTTAACGGCTTTGTTTGTAAGGTATTACTTGGCGGATGGTAACGTAGAAGCTATGTGTGTTTTTCGAGGCTATTCATGATTTATGATTTAACATACTTCTTTTTTGTCTGTCTTCTTATATCCAATGATACATTTATGTACTTAATTTTTAGTTGCAATAGTTTTGGTAACATTGGATTTAAAAGATATCGTTTTCTTAAAAATATCTAAATATTTATTTTTGTAGATTTTTTCATTAAATGGCAATTGGGCTAAAACTGAACCGATGTTGCGTTTTATTTAGTAAATTGCCAAACGCGACTTGCTATGATGTCTCAATATGTAATTTTTTTTCCAAGGAGGAATGCAATTATGATACAATAGATATTTTTATTTGTTAGACACAGACATTTTTTTTATTTTTCCATGTCCATGTTCCATGTCGACCCTTCTGTCGTTCCACTGTTGGAACATGGGTCTCCTCTCAGAAAGAGAGGGTTAAGGCCATAGTCTGCCAC
>DWEJ01002670.1:0-11206 GCA_018245835.1 Mysoria sejanus stolli | reverse complement strand
TATAAATCTATAGATTAAACTTTTTTCTAAACAACATTAATATTTTACTACTCTTTTAACATTTACGATCAACTAGTTCTTGAACCATTAACGACCGACTATCGTATAAGGCTTGTCACCACTTTGATAGTATATTGTCGTCAATAATAATATTATTTAATTCACCATATTCAACGAGCAAAAAGTAGGTATGTATTTTGAACATTGCAGGTAGTATTTAGACATTAATATTCCATTTGTGACTGACTTGATAGATATTTTGGGCGCGAATAATATTATGTAGGTTTATTACGTAACATAATATTATCGTTTATTACAAAACGTCGCAATCGTAGAACAATGTCGGATCTGATATTTTCTAACTTTTCTGAGACTTCAGGAGAGCACTTTGAAGATATGTTTTTACGTTAAATAAACAAACAAATCCGACGGTGTTCAACTCTGTATTTCGGTTGTTTAATACAAAATTAGAAAAACGTTTTTGTTTTATAATAAAGTTAAGTAAGTTAAGTAATTTTAAGTAAAAATACGACAAAAAAGATTTTTCTGGAAAAAAAACAAATCCGTCGTTGTTCTACGACTGGGACGAAAATGATGATGTTTACTACAAATTTGCTATTTCCGATTGTGGTTGCTATTCTGGATAAATTATGAATGTGTAATGGCACAAATCGATTTTCATCAGAATACAGCTTATCTTACAGTTGTTGGTTTTCAAAATGCTTCCATTTATATTAAGATAATAATGATAGCTTTATAGTATACACACTACATGGCAAACAAATGTTTGGTGTATAAAAAGTACTAGACTAATAAACTAATTAGTGTGATATACATTATATTGTCTGTATGTATTATATACGGGATTACTTTGAGCGAGCTTTGTGCATATGACAGTGCTCGAATGGATAGGTACCTACTAAAAACATAGTATTTTACATTCTGCCGTCAATACGAGTACGTACAATTTTATTAAAATTTCCTTATAAATAAATCTGTACAATGAACGTAATAAAGATTGCTGTTTTGTGCAATAAATTTATGAGGTCAGGCAAGTCGATATTAAGTAAAGGCAAGGTGGATAAATATATGAGTATAACAATCAAATATCTTATTGGGCAGAGCAAACGTTGATCCATCAAGTGGCAAGAATACGTAAAAAAACGTAACTTCACCCCTGTAACTCGTATCCAAGACTACGTATTAATCTCAATATTGTTGTAACCCTTTTTTGGATAAGTATATTAAAAATAATTTCTACTTTATTCAATGATTCAATAATTTTTACATTCGCCGCTATAAAAGTATTTTTAACAATCTATAACAAAAAAAAATAATTTTTTTAAGGAGTCCTGACCATCGTAATAAATTTCACAGTGTTAACTAAACTAATTATCACAGTTTTAAAATAAAATTACACGCACTTATAACTAAAACTTCTTGAAAGGTGAACATAGCCTTCCTTAATCTAAATTAATAAATAACTTATATTTTTGTAGAGTGCATCATAACAGCACCCGTTAAGAAATAAATTTATACAAATGAAAGATTTATAACAGTTCCTTTACAAAAATTAAGTAGAAGAAAATAACAAATTGTTTATATAACTATCATAAAATTCTTACTTTGAAGTTTCCTCAACAAACTAACACTAGCCATCACATAAATGGCACGAGGAGCGCACGCGCGCACTATTAAGTAAAACAGTCATTAGTTGCAAGAGATCAGTCTATACGTTGTATCAAACGCGACGACACGTCACATTGCATTTACACTGTCGTCTCGTTCCTGCGAAGCGGTTGCAGTTCGCGCTGCAAGTCGTTGTAATATTCGTGGTCAGACATGGATTCCTCCTCCACTGACCTTTGCGGTACATATTTGCTCGTTCCGGGTTGAGGTGTGGATTCACTGCCACTGCCCTCACTGGCGCATAGTGATTCTAAAGGAACCGGATCTGTCGGTATACCTAGAGTCTGCGCCGGTACACTTTGGTCAGACATCAAGTATTCAGGGTTATCTACGCACCGTTTCGAATCCACATAGCTATTGTACCGCAGTTTGTCCAAATCTTGTCCTTCTCCACCTTCCCCGATCAAATCCATATATGTCGAAGCGTTTTGATTATGCTGCGGGGATGGCATTAGATAATCATCTTCATCCAAAGGAAGATTCAGCTTCAGGTTACCCACCTGAGCTTCTTTTGTCTTTGACATGCTGTCAAAATTGGACTCCAATCCTTCAGGACGTAATTTCATAGGATCACTACAGTATCTTGAACTGGAGCTATCTGATGCACAAACACCGTTGTTGTAATAATGACGCATTTCAGGACCTTCAGGATTATTCTGTCGATTATATCTCAGTAGATCTTGATCCCAGTTTTCAGGCCTGTTCCCGCCTTCAGATCCTGGACCTTCGGGATGGCTGAGGGTGTTTGGCCACGATGCTGAGGCGCAAGCTTTGAGTGCAGTGTTCTGCGAATCTGCACCAGTGCCGCTAATAACGGAATTAGCGGGAACGGTGCCTGGCACTTGTTTTAATTTTGGTTGAAGATATTCGTCAGCTTCTACTAATGACTCTGGTCCGTCCATAGCCGAAGAAAGATTTCTTATCATCTCCTTCTCATCCTGTAATCAAAATTTTATTTTTGGATTATATTTTTGCTCAATTACATATTTAAATTTTGAAAAAGGTTTGTGTACATACATATGTTTATTATATTCATAAATATAGATAAGGTCACTTATTAAACTATTGCATACCTGAGTAGAATAGGATGGCAATCGCATGAATTTGTCTCCAGGTATTACGAGATACCGACCGGGATCGCGAGCCATTTCAGCAAACGTATCAGCAAGTTGCTTAAATGTAGGCCTGCTATCTGCGTCTAACATCCAGCACGATACCATAATGCAATAGATGTCTAGGGTGCAAATTGTTGGCTGTGGTAATTTTAAACCATTTTCAAGCAATTCTGGTACATTTCTTGCTGAAATATTTGCATATGGCCGTGCCCCATAACTTAATATCTCCCAAATCGTAACGCCAAATGCCCATACATCACTTTTATGTGTAAAAATTCTATGTTGGACACATTCCAGAGCTAGCCACTTTATTGGCATCCTACCGCCAGCGGCTTTGTATTCATCTTCATTTATATCTAATAATTTTGCTAATCCAAAATCAGTAATTTTGACACAGTTTGGTGTTTGTACTAGAACATTTCGTGCAGCCAAATCTCTGTGTACTAATCTCTTCTCCTCTAAGTAAGCCATGCCACGTGCTATTTGTGTACACCAATTTAGAAAAGCTTTTGACCCAATTTTTTCTTTATGAGTTCTAACGTAATCTAATAAACATCCAAGTGGCATCAGTTGTGTGATTAACATCATTTGATTAGTCATACATACGGCTAGTAGTTGAAGTAGGTTAGGATGTTCCACACTTGCCATAATGTATGCTTCATCTAAAAATTCCTTACTCGTATTAGCACCCGTCCCTTCTTTTAAAACTTTTATTGCTACCGGTATTTTTACGTTTTCACCTTCCGGCACCCAGACACCTTTATAGACTTTCCCAAAAGCACCGAATCCAAGCATACCTCCTCTTCGTAATTCTGCTTCTTTTACTATTCTTAGTTTTGCTAAATTAGGCTTAACGTTAGTTGGTCGTAGAGGTTCATTGTCTTCGCATCCCGTTAAGACCATAGTCATTTTTACTGCCTCTTTCTTTGCTTTGGCTTTTTGCCTGCAAGTATATCCAATAATACCAAGAATCACTAATAATAGAAAGGCTATGACTAAAATGATAACTAGTACAGTTGGTACTTTTGCAGTTGCCATCGATGGGTGACCATTAGCTAATTCTGAGCAATAAGGATCTTCAATGGGATTTTGCAAAAGTTCGTCAAAATATATTTTGTATGGCAGTGTATCCGGGCACGTGTCAGTGCAATTAAATAGTTGTTTGTTTTTCTCTGAATTTGCAACATCCATATACATTTTCAAATTTTTGCATTTAATACAGTCTGTTGAAGAAGGACCAGTGCAACCTCGACACTCACTGTGGCATGGAGTGCATACTCTATTAGTCTTGTCCGTATAGTGATCTGCAGGACATTCATCTTCACATTGATCCCCTCTTTTAAATCCATTACAAACTTGACAAACCTGAGCGTGAATACCAAATCCAGTACATTTGATACACAGTGGGTGGCACTTACGGCATACCACTTTAACTTTCCCCTCAAGCTGTTTAACGTTGCCAACCCATTCATTATAATAACCATCCGGACAAGGTTCTTTTTCTCTGAGGCAACTTAACACTGTAGCTTCCACGATTATTATGGCTTTCTTACAGGAGTTACATCCACCTACGCCCACCATATTCGCCGATCCCGTGCAACCGTTAATACAATTGTAGTGGCAAGGCTGGCATGTGCCGTTTTCAGAAGCATATCTAGATTCAGGACATTCGGCGACGCAGTAAGGACCGTCACGTACTCCTTTGCATTTAGTGCAATTTGCTCGACTGGGTCCGATGCATCCTTCTAAACACTCAGCGTGACACTGCTTGCACGTTTTTGTTCCGGCTTTGTATAGTCTGTAACAATAAACAGTTATTTGACATGGCTCAGCAATAAATAAAATTAATAAAAAAGGAACAAAAACATTACTTGACGTCTCATTAAATAGACAACAGTGTCAGAAGTAAAAAACGAATACACGTGTGCAAAATAGAAGCAATAGTTTTTTTATGTGATGTAGTAAGAGGTAAGGGAGGTGGTCAGAGTCGCCTATTTACATATGCAAAATCAGACGACTGATTATTTTTCGAAAATTTCTGCACTGAGTCAGGAATTTTCCGCTTCACATCTTATAATAAACATAAGACACAACCGTAGGTATGCTCCATGTAGAGTCACAACTAAATAAACGACTAAGTAGCTAAATGTTCTGAAAATTATTATCGGAAATAAACTGTATTTATTATGTAACATATTGTTGTTCTTTTTTAAATAATGGTACTCAATATAACAAGAGATCAGTCAGCGTGTCTAACAAACAATGAGGCCAGCATGGCGCTAGGCCGTCGAACCGGTAAGAGTTGACTACCCACACGTATTTTAGTTTTGTATGGAAATCGGCCTCCCATATTTGATAAAAGCTGCCACCAAATTATTAGTGTATTTAATTTGAAAATAACGCTGTAAGTGTAAATTACTAAAGAAAAACTTTGTTAGAGTACAATATTACAGGTAGATATTATTATATATACCCACATCTATTATTCTCATAATTATATTGAAACATTATTAACATAAAATATGTTTTACTTCGGCAACACGTTCCTTACCAAAATAAGATGCGCACAGCTCTATAATATAGAAATAAAGCCTAAAATGGCATGATATAGTAATGGTCGATCGTCTATAATACGAACCCCGGAATAATGCTGCAGTTCTGTATGCATGTCTCGTCGAATTTGTAATTTTCACATGATAGGCATTGATCTGGACCTGGACCCCAGCAGCCATCAGAAGAACATTGAGGATCACACACCATATTGGCTTTTTCTGTTAAAAATAATACGTTATGGAACAAACATTATGAAAAAAAACATATAATTTACGATGCATAAAAAACGCTCCGCTTCATTTAGCTTTGCTGTTAATAGGGTTATTGTCAATACAACCTTGTAAAACAATTATGATAAATTCGCATTAAGCCTATTTTACGCGCAAGAGCGGTCGCACATGCTACTGTATATCAACATTTTAATGCGGGTAATGAGGATCCTCACAAAGCGCATTCGCATAAGAACTTACCACACATTCTTTGATCGCCATTTTTCTGAATAATTTGTTTATGATCCCTTGATTTTCCTAGTTTATTCCATGCAATTTTTTCAGCAAAGCATAGGTTTCGATTTTCCATAATGGCTATTGCGCCAGAGTTGACTCTTTTCAAAGATTTTAATCCAAGCGATTTGAGGGACGTCTTTACTATATAAAGTGACGCAAAAAGATTCTCAACCACTTGTCGCCCTCCAATTACTTCCAGGTTGCGAAAATAGGAAAGACTTGTAAAATTTTGATGGTAAGCTTGAACATTCAAATAGCCAGTAACTTCGCGGACTGTACTGAAGACCTCTAATTTATCAGGGTCCATTTTTAGGTAACGTTCCCCAAATGAATAATCCGGGTTAACATGTTGGAAACCCGTGAACGTCATTTCTAGAATTTCAATTGAGCCATCAATTATTGTACAATCTTTAAATGAATCGATGTTGCCAGAATGTATTGGCTTGTCAGCGCGACAGGTTTTTGGGCATGTTACGTTACAAGGTATGCATTCCCCATTTGCATCAGTTTTGTTAGGTGGACAACTTCGGACACAAGCTCCGTTGTCTTTTAAAAGATGTTCAGGACAGTTTCGGACACACGTTGCACCATAAGCATATTTTCCATTTGGGTTAGGCTCCCAAGAATACGTAGTAGGATTGTAAATTTGCATTGGTGGACATTCCTGGGAGCAAGTACCTTCATCGTAAAAATTTCGGCAAGCTAGACATTGACTGGGTAATGGTCCGGTGCAGCCGCCAGCACAAAAGGTATTACAACAATCACGTGGATTTGGTCCGAAGCAACGCCCTTGTGCACACTGAGGGCTGCAATTCGTCTTTGAAAATTTTTGACAATTTTCGGGTCCGTCACCCCAACACCCGGCTTCGCAACTGGGATGGCAAGGGGGACAATCTCGCTGCTGGGCCGTGAAACTGTACACAAATACATAAGTCGCGTTTGTGCCAGTTATGATCTCTTCCCAGTTTATCGTTTTCACGTGGCATAGATTATAGTTTTTATATATTCCGACGCTTCCACGGAGTACATCCCGTAATGCAGGCAGCTCTAATGTAAATGCTGAAGACATAGTGACCATCAGAGCGAACTCCTCGTCTCGAACGTTGAGTTTGAACAATGTGCGTCCGCGGATAATTTGCAACTGTGGCAAAACTATGTGCTTCACGTTAACATACGCAATAAGGACGTATCCAGTAACTTCTCTTATGTGCTTCAAGAATGATAAGTCCATTGTTTCGTTCTGCAGCCATGTCAGTTCAAGATTGCCGTCGACGTAGGTGCAGTTTGTGAAGCGGTCCCGAAGATTGCGGTAATGTGTGTCGCGATTTGAAGGGACCGACATGCGCCCGTTGGTTCCGATGCATACTGAAAATAAAAAAAAAATTAATCACACATTGTTACATTATTAAAGTTTTCTTACTAGGGCAGATTTCAATGCTGTGCTCCTTCTATAATATAAACTATGTTTATTTATGCATGTGATAAACTAAGCGAAATATACAAATTTTAGAGTTCCCTTGCTGTTTACTATCACGTGTAATTATTTGGAACGAAAAAGTCGTGTAAGGGGTATAGATTAATATTTATGTATACTTTTATGAATAGGTATTTAAGTGTTTTATGCTATAGTATTTCGATTTATATTTATGCCAAACTGTCTCTTTTTAAGTAACAACGTATAAATTATATATATAATAATTTATAATGATGCATAATTTTTAAAAAAAACAATGATTTTCGTTAATCCGTAAGAAATTATATACCAATTTTATATGTAAAATAAATCGTATGCGTTGGGCATCCACAGTTAAGACAAGAATTTCAAGAATGCAATTACACACATATTATATGTTTTCTTAAACAAAAGATTCTAATTAGTGCCTGAGTAATTTAGTGATTTTTCCTCATTAAACTAGAGACAGAAGATTAGTAAGTACATGAGAATTTATTTGAGCCAATACACGGACAAGTTTGGAGTCGCGCGCATCAAGCGAGGAGGCGGTGCTGTGTGGGCGGCACCCAAGCTCGTTTCTTCTACTACGCTACACGTAACACCGCTATTTGTGATTAAACTATGAATATACTTAGTCTGCAACGC
Organism: Mysoria sejanus stolli; assembly: GCA_018245835.1. Taxonomy (NCBI): domain Eukaryota; kingdom Metazoa; phylum Arthropoda; class Insecta; order Lepidoptera; family Hesperiidae; genus Mysarbia; species Mysarbia sejanus. The sequence continues at coordinate 3,245 of DWEJ01002670.1, read as the reverse complement.
CGCTTGTTAAGCGACCGTTGCTACGGCTTAAAGACTATCATGACCGCATTTATAGAATTGTACAATATGATTTGACAATCCGTTTTATACAATCTAATCTAAATCTAGTCGACATTGAAAAATCTAAGTAAATCTTTGTCGAAGCAGATCGCGATGATTAACTACTGTGAAACAAAGTAGGTAGTAAATCTCTAGACGTATTTAATAGCAACGAAAAGAGCGTAAGTACGGAGACTTAGAGCAACGATGACGTCATGTTGTTTCAACGAAAACCGTCAACTCAACTAAAACCTGTAATGTTATAAGTATTATGTATTAAGTAGTTGAAGTTTCTACTAGTGGTTCGAACTCTGGATGTGTCCGGTGTACGGCAATAGATTCACCCCCTGTTTCATATTGACAAATAAACGTAACTGGTGAAATATGTATTGTATTCTTTCCTCTAGTATTACAGGCGTGATTTTACATTTTTTTCCCCCAATCTATGCCTATTCATATATAGCGGATCAGATCATTTCTATAACCTGACATGATTCGTATATAATTAATTAAAGATATACGCTCTGCCAGGATTTTTTACGTTTACGTTACGTGACATTTAAAAAAAATATTACGTTCCTGTGAAATATTAACCTAATCTATAATTCTAAAGAGTAAAATATGTTTTTGTCTTTTTAATTATGTAATTTATACAACAGTTACTATAGTCAATATAAATAGCTTTGAGTTTCACAAAAAGTCAGCTTGTAATGATATATTGATAATAACTTCGATTCCGTACACAGCTAACCAGGCGGTTGATAAACCACATTCACCTATAAATATATACTTAAATAGGTATTTTAGACACCAAGACACATAACAAATGCTCGTGCTCAACTCACAAATATTTATTCTGGCAGGGATTCGAACCCGCGACCCCCGTTGCAATAGTCAGGTACACTAACTCGTGTATAATGGTTACAATGTAAACCTTAATATGTATCCCCATATTTTCTGATTTAACTAACGCTCTACGATATCTAAGGTACCAAAATTTACCTGTTTTCATCCAGTTTTCTTACTCGTACTTAAGCCACAGTATGTACTAAGTATATGTATTTCTTTTTCTGCATTTTATTCACATTAGATCAGTGTCATCCTGCACATAAAATTTCTAAAGCTATCGTTAGTTTAAATATAACTTAAACGAATAAAACTCATTTATAGCAACAAAATAGCATTTTAATGTATTTTATTTTTAAGAATTCTATTCTGTTCTGTTAATGGTTAAGATTTATACGTGCACAAGCTAAACGTGATTGTAATTTTTTATGAAGTAAGCAAAACTTTAATAATGAAACAACAAATTCAATAAAAACAATAAATCGTAAGTTCATTGTTCAGTTGAAGTACGAGCGTATAATTTTACAACGTCCCAGTATAAGCTCAACCAGTTCCAGAAGAATATGGTGCAAACAGATGCAAAGTAATATCTACCTGGGTGGAAGAACAATAGATTTTTTGTCGGCGCGATTGTCAATGTTCGAGTGCATCCACCACTCTCGTCATTTGATACCTTTTCTGAGTACCCATTTTATGTAAAGAGTTTTTATCTTAAGACGTACTTTAAAGTAATAGCTGTGCCTATTTAAATTTCATGTTTGTCTCAAGCTTAAAGTTGAAATCGTTGATTTTGAAACCAGCAGTGAAACGAATATATACATATGTATATCTATTGATAATTTTTCACAATTAACTACGGATATGTGATATTTCGTATTATTTGTCTATTGAAGGCCTGTTTAATTAAATTTGATTAATTGTTACAACTTTAGCGTCCATTGTTTAATTCGAAATTCAGTTATCTAGAAACATCGCAAAAAAACTTAATAACAGCAACACAGTTAATCACAATCACAAGGCTTATAATTAGAGATACGTACAGTTGTTTGTACACACATAATAATGTATGTATATTACTTAGAAACGCGAGGGACATCCCACATATATACAGGCGATTTTAAATGTCACTAGATAGTACAAAACATGTTTGCGATTTACGGACTTTGAATTCGGTTGTTTTACATGTAGGCAGTAGAAATCCGGTGTCCGGTCGACCCAGATGTACTGGCGATGACATGAACGATAGTATTAAAATGTGGAAATTACGTTGCGCTCACTGCCTCTGGACCATTAGAAATAGGGAATAATAAAACCACTGAATATTTTTATACCTACTGCAAATGACATTAAATATACGTACTTGCACTTTAGATATAATATTAAGGTTTTTATCGTGGTACTTGTTTTCAAAATACATATATTGATTAAGAATTCAAATCATCCCAGGGATTACAAAAGGGTACAGTGTCGACTCGAGGCCTATCCAATTTTCTTTGCGCTAAAGACGATATCAGGTTCGCGAGCAGTCTTCTCTGAACGAATCACTCAAGTTGTGTTCATATAAGTGCTTAGTGTGTAAAGCTCGACGACTGGTTTGTCTCAGGGCAATGTTTTTATCCAGTTACTTGCATTCTGAAGCATTGGAACCAGTTTTGTTCCAGTAACATTTAATTCGGGTAACTCAACCTTTCACTACAATTTCACATTGTAGTTTATAGCTCGCTTGTTCGCCTCAATTGCGTTCTTCGTGAGAATGGCACTAAAGTAGCAGTGTACATTAAAACATCAATAAATGTTACAACTTACCGGTGACTAAATGACGTTTCGTAAATTTCCACGTCTGCGTATACTTCTTCGTAAAAGTACCGCAAATTATGTTTACGTGTAATTATTATGCGACTATTCGTAAACAAGGTGTGGAAATTTAGACAGGATACTGGGAGGAGCGTCCAGTGTTTATAAATAGATAAAGGAGTGTTTATAAATAGATAAAGGACTTTCTCGCCTTTCTTATAATATGAAATAAATTTTTTTAGACACCACAATCAAGGGCGGATCCAGGGAGATGGTAATGGGGGTCTAGACGTCCCCCCCCTAGGTTGGGTCCAAGACCTAGATGGACCACTAATTAAGATAGTTAAACATATTTTTATAAATTTTTGTTACAGTATAGATTGTATTTAAGTACTTTCAATAATTAATTATTTTAATATAGTTCTCGACTAATATAATAATAACTTTATTATAATACTTGACGGCAAACACATTATCGGGGAATAAACACATCTAAAATGTGACCCCCCCCGGTGCCAAGGCTGAATCCGCTCTTGACTCCCGGATGGAGAGACCAACTGTCAAAC
>DWEJ01002669.1:0-11207 GCA_018245835.1 Mysoria sejanus stolli | reverse complement strand
GTGAACCTTTGCCTTTATACAAAGGTACGATGTCTGCACGGCTCCAGTCTTCCGGAACTCTCCCGGATTGCCAGCACATATTGCACAACAACTAGAAAGAGTCCCGAACGACATTGCCACCATAAATAAAAATTTAATAAAGTTAAATTAAGTTCTTTTAGATAATTAATTTCTAATAGTTCTCAAAATGATAAATTAACAAATATACTTATTCGTTAATCGATTACGATCTTATTACGACGATAAGCAGATATAAATATTTTTTTCTCTTGTGATTTCGATAAGGAAAATTCACTCTCATGATAATATATGACAAACATATATTACCTCGCATATTCAATATGTGATTTAGATTGCTAACGGGCTCCGGAGTAAATCTTGGTGGTCTCTCTAACACCACGTTCCACCAATATTTGAATACGCTCATGTTCGTAAAGTTATTTGCCTATGACCACCAGTGCATATGGCACCCTCCGAACTGAAACTCACATATTAATAACGCGGGAACTAATATACATAGTTAAATTTAACCATGTAAAGATAATTATGTACGATATAATGTGCAATTAGATAATTCTTTTCAGTAAATCGTAGTGGTGGTCGGATGGATAATCCAGTCGATATAAAAGGGCCTATGTATATCTAAGGTGTATATATATTTCTAAGGTGTGCAGGTTTCCTCACGATGTTTTCCTTCACCGTAATAACAAATGATATTTAAACTTCAAACGCACATTTTAACCCGATCTCCCGGAGTAAGAGGTCGAATTTCAAACCACTAGGCTAACTAATACTTGTGATCATTACACAAATATTTACTCTGGGTGGCCATCGAACTTACGACCCCCGGCGCATCAGTCAGGTGTTCACAAACCACTGCTTCATCGGACCAAGCTATACATCCCTGTGCTATTATTATAACAATTTCAGTAATTTCCCCATAGTAGCAACCATTACTAATAAATCGTATTGGCGGCCCGTCTATGAAATCGGAACGTAGATAACAGACTCAAATAACAAAATTCATTAAAAGAATCTTGAGCAAAATCCACTTTTCCATTTCAATTAACATCTCCCTCTGCCAAAGGTATATCGCAGTATAAATGACAGTAGCAATGGAAGTCCGGCATTGTCGTAGACGCGGTATATCATCGGTGCGGAAATTCAAAGGGCGCTTGGAAGAGCTTGATTTATGAGACCGGCCGCATGTATGCGCGGGTATTAAAATTTTCATAAAAATATTCTTTATGAATTGCGAGCATTGTGCCTCGCGGTAAATTGCGAATTAATCTTTCGCATCGCCCTCCCGGAGACAGTGTGTAAGCGTTGTGTGAATGTTAAGTTATTAAAGTGTGTCGCCGCACGCAACCAACGCCATCTGTAAAAATGTTATGTTCATACCACAGTTGACTTACAAATACATTTTTAAACTTCGTTATATAAGAAAAACAAGGAACCCGTAATACCTAGCGAAAGCACTGTTTATTTCAAAGTACTTTGCCATTTAAATTATGCAAAATCGTTTTGACGCAAGTCTCCGCGGCGGGTTAAGGGTGGATATAACCCCACCGGTCCATAAATATTCAGCTTACGGACACTCAGCCGACTTATGGACATGCTGATCTACATCGGGCTAGACTCGCGCGAATTATGTTTTGTAAATCAATTAAATCTAACATTTGACATTGATTATTAAAGATATGTAAATATCAATGGCAAAACCTATATTCGGAAGCAAACTAAAACTTTAACAATATTATGATTTTAACATCAATAAACAGGGCATAGAGTTGATAATTACACAATAATTGATTACATTCAAACAGTCCTTCTGGCAAATGAGGCAATACGGGCGGCGGCGAAGTTAATCTCTTTATCAATACGAGTATCTATGTTGAACGACGATACAACTTTCATTATTTACAGCTGTTTGTATAAAGGGCTTGAACACGTGTGATACATAGAAAATAGGTTTGTATCGCGATTTGCATAGCTTAAGAGTTTCGGATCACTCGGAGGTGTTGCGCGAACTTACTCCATAACTCTCATAGCCAATGTCAGCGAGCAAATAAGTAACTTCCAAGTTTGGGGCAAACACTATTAACTGTTAGTAGTTTAAGAAACGGGCTCGCTTTACCCTTAGCATAATCTAGTTTACGCTTAATCAAAATTCCGGGTCGGGCTCAATATGGATACGGGGTGTCGGGTAACATTAGCTTGTATATCTATACATGCACACGTTGAGGTACCAACAAATACTTCTGCGCACTAAATACTTATAGACTGCATTGTGCTTTCTTCCCTGTTCACTTCTATACCTGTTGTTCTTCCCTATTACACGCTCAGTAGTTTCTAAGCACAAGTAACAAGTTTCTCTACCGTGCCTTAATATGTGAGGATAATCAAAACAGTTCCGGTACTGCCTTCGGTGGCGCCACTATTGTTCAGAAGGTCCTGAATTCCAATCTCGTGTTTAGATCTTTCTACCTTAAAATCTAATGTAGATTTTTTAAAAGAAATTTCTATTAGTGGCTCGTAGTTTGGATTTGTGCTTAGTGTACGGTAAAAGGGACACCCCATAATGTGGGAGTGTATAACGCTCCTCTGCCAACTTTTTCGGTAATGAAAAGTGTGATGTTAGGTAGTTCCGATACTTTTTGACCACCAACACTTTTGCTGATGTTGTCTTTAGTTTGATGTATTGATTACATCATAATGTCACAAGTGGCAGTGCGTTGCTTACGCTATGATCGAATTTCATAAAACATAACATCACGCCTGTAATCCCCGGAGAGGTGTGCAGAACAGTGTAGAACACTTCCACGTTACCAGATACGTTTACGTCCCACTATGGAATAGGTGGTGAGGCCGTTGCCCTACACCGGGCACACATCCAGACTCTGAAAGACTACTGATAAATCTAAATTAGAAAATTTTTGTGCCCGAGCCAGAAATTGAAGTCAAGACCTCCCGATCAGCAGTCGCACTTGCAACCAACACGACCAACGAATATTATCAAATATCATAATACATTAAAACTGTTTTCATTAGTGAGATATGCATAATTATTAACCAAAATAATTAAACTACACTTCGGTTGGATTGACACGGATTTAACACCCAGAAAGCAGTTTGTGTTCATATGTTACGGATTAATTATGTTGATGCGGTTTATGTACGTTCAGGCCATACCAATACAAATAGTGATACGGACGAGGTTTTTGGGTATTTCATAAAAATAAACTTTTATGTATGCTTTTAAGTAAATCGAGTTTAACAACATTTTACCATTGCCGCCTATTATGTCACTCTATTTAAGACTCTTACGCCTAAGTGTTATGATATTGAAAACACGTAAATGTAACGGTTCACATACCTCCCACGTGCTTTCACCAACGATGTCTTTCATGACTGGACAGAGGCGAGACAAAACGTATTTCCTAAACATAATTAGCATCAGTGAGCTAACAATTCATGTATTTGAGAAACTTACTATCCATTTCTGAAGCAATTTATTCGCCATTATAAATAAACCTATTAATCACAGTTAAAAGTCTATGTTCACAATAATTGGCCTATGTTTTGAACCTTAGAACGCTCAGATAAACATCTTGGAAAAAACTAAGCAGCTTAGACTTCTCCGTAATATTCTTGAAAGCATATAAAGTATATAATACAGTATTGTATATTATGAAGGAAATCCCATAGGATTGAAATCGTAATAAACAGTACGTTATAAACAGTAATATACAATAAACGGGTTACTAACGAAGGTATGGGGCAAAGAACTCTATCTAGGGGAAAATCGTGTATAATACGCGTCAAAAGTTCACGACATATGAAACAGCGGCGGTGTTTAAAATTTCAGGAGCATAGCGAGAGCACCTCCGACGGAGCATCACGAGTTCATAAATTAGTTACTTTACGAGGGAAAGGTCGCACGAGCCCGTGTATAATTTTCATTTAAACATGCGCAGCCACAGGTCCTCGCTGTAAATCAGCTCCAAACGGCCGCCCTTTGAAAATCTCAGCGCTGACGAGCGGAGCGCGCTCATCGCCGGACGCCGACCGCCGCCACAATGTAAAGACATTGCTATTGTACCGTGCCAGCGCATTGTTTGTGACATAAATTTCACTACTGAATATGCAAATTACGCTCCACGTCGACCTTTCGCGAGAAATATTGCAAAAGTTTAGCGAGAATTAAATCAGGAATCGACTGCAGATTTTTCATAACAGTCGTAACAGCTTCAGTAACGGGTCGCCAAAGTTTGAGTACAAAATGATATTATTCCTTAGTACAAAAGCCATTTTTGCTCGGAAATGTTTTTGGTTTATTAGTAACATTTACGGTGTCGTTGTGAAAAAGAGGCGAAACATCATTTTATATCTGAATAATTTTGAACGTATTCATAAAAGGGCGGAAGTTATTCAGAGTTATTTGAAGTTTGTTTGACGTTTGCCTCGTAACGTCGTATCTATATTTTTCATTTCATTTTTTTGTTACAAAACAATGATTTTTCTTACAAGACAAGAGAAATATATAAATGTTTGTTGTGATGGGTCCATCGAAATATTTTTGCTTGTGGTTTTTTTTGTAATAACAGAGGCATTAGAAATTTCCATGTAATTACCTTATATAAGATGACACTGGATTCAAGCAAATTCTGAACATTGCGAATTACTCACGAAACAAGTACATCTGATATGTCATTAAAACTTCTAGTTAATGCTCTTTATTTCAATTCAAATACTAAAAAACTAAACTATAATTAAAACACTTAACAAAAACAAGCACTAGTCAATATAACACTATTCATTATTACATATAAATATAGGTAAATATTACCTATACGGGAAAAAGATATTTAGATGACAATGCGCTTTCTCTACTAATACAGAAATGACAACTTTACATCATGCCTGGAATCTTCAAAGAGGTAAGCAGAGAAGTGTAACCCAAATCCACGTTCTATCGGTTACGTTTAGTTCCACCTATCACCAAATACCGGGTATAGTTCTGACTCTAAGCCAATGTTACAAATTTTAAATTAAAAAACTCCCATAGAATCCGCTTCGGAATACGAACCCAGGACTCTCGATCAGCAATGGTACTTGTAACCATTCGACCAACGATACCAGCAATTTATTTAAAACAATAGATATAGTTCATTGCATAATTTAATTCATGAACATGAACACCCTAAGTGTATTTGGCGGCACATTTCTCTTACGTACCAGATTGCACACTTTTCCCACAACCGTACTCATAATACAATGTAAGTAAAGTTGTTCGGGGTGCTAAGATCTGTAATAATACAATAAATTGTGTGTATCGGAGCCGACGGCTGCTCTTAATGTGCGCAACGTATGCCCATAATAACATCAGTGGGAGGCGACGTTCTCGTAAGTTGAAATGAGATCGTGTCATAGGTGACGGTGTATCCGACGTGTTACTTTTCTCACCATTGTGACGTTTTTATTGTAAACAATAGCAAAGGCAATTTATTTTCATTCCGTTGTAGTAGGTACAATTAAGAAAGAAAGACGGAACGAAAGTACATTTGTTCAAAGGCAAAGTACATCAAACATACAGATGAATCATATAACACGTGTAACCAATACTTGTAATAAACTTTATAAGTAGTACATAAACTGATCAAAATGCTTGGTCAATTTAAAAAAAACTTCTATCCGACGTATGTATTTATGACGTATTCCACGTGTTATTTATTAATAATAGGTATACGAAATGAGCATATAGCAGGTCTTTAAAGATACTCATATGTTTGCGACACACTGCTCTTATGGCGAACATGCTTGTTCCTACAATCCAAAAGTAATACGCTCATATATTTTACCACTAAGCACATGCTGAGCCTATTATGCATATACATCCAGAAAGTGGCAAAGTGGCTTTTTAGTGTGGATATTTGGATTATCATTCAATTGTATTAATTTCGGCTCAATTTCACAATTATAATTAAATCGAAAAATCATCATGGCTACCATTTCTAAATACATAATTATATTTAAAAGAAACAGTTTATAATAAAGACAAAGACGCTATAGTGAGCTTGGTTTTACTGTTTTATATATAGCCATACATATGTCGATAGTTAAACTACCTGGTATAAATATAGATATGTAGATGATTAAACTAATCCAAACAATGGCTAGCTCCGATACATCCACAAAAACAACACGATTTACCGGCAGTATATCACCGAGCGCACCTGAACGGTAATAACAGAAAATAATAGCCACGTTACACGACACTTTTTATGGTCCCTTCAATTAAACACCTTCATATAGCTCACAGCACAACTTTTTGCGGCCGCAAAATACATTCAGATTGTGTTATTGCTTATTGCAGCTCGAACAAGCATTTTTTGTGTTGTTATACATATTTTATCCCTCATTGGTTACGAACAATAGGCGAGATAACGCCAGTCGCATTTTATACCTTTAGTGATAGTGAGACTATTGAGTGAGTCATAAATGCGAAAGTTAAAAAAAAGCAAAAAAGGTGACAATAAAAAATCATAATCATAAAAAATACATTCATGTTTAATAATATAACTATAATTATAAGCATGTAACCATCTTAGGAATTCCATCCAAAAGACCTAGCAGACTAGTATAAGTTTTAAGAATCAACCATTCAGATACTCTGCACGCTCTGCACTAAGCTAGTAAGCGAGCAAGGTAGAACTCGCTCACCTTGAGGCTATGTAATCACCGCTTGTAACACTAAATCCCTGCCGAGCGAACCATCACAAGGTTCACAAACCGCGGACCTCGGGAACCAGATATAACAACGATCGTTAACCACAATAGACCTATTAACATTGCAGTGGCTCTTCGATCTCACCCCATCCCCTTTACCTGCAAATAACAATAATAATGATATTTTGTAGTTGCTTGTATATTTAAACAGATGAATGTTTGTTTGACTAAAGTAAAATGGGTTCCTTAAGCAACGGAGAGGACTATTTAATTTTTTTAGACAGTACATCCTAAGAATATAATTTATAATGAGAAAATATCTGTTTACCCTTAGGAATAGAAACGTAACTAGTGTAAAATGTAATTTATATTGAAGATTGAATCAAATTTTCCTAAATCATAACATTGGTTGACTCGATCGACAAACATGGTATCTTCTGGTAATGACGCTTAATTAACATAGTCTCAGTTCGAAAAGTCGTACGTTTGCGGTTAGCCTTAGAGTCATTCAGACTCTGTTTTCTCGGTGATATTTACTTTGTCCAGTTTGATTAATGGATCATTAAACCCACAGTTTTAAACACCTCCGTGTATTGCGCTCGTATTTTTTTATCAAGGATCTCTATATCACTTTATTGTCCTGTTTCGTTTGACAAAAGGTGTAGGTGGCTATATTTTTATATCACAGATAAATTAACGTTTTGATATAAATAACATCCTAATACTTCAACGTTCGTGTTAAAATTCTGCGCTACTTTAAAATTCGGGTGTTTTGTGCAATTTTCTTATTCATGTCGCGATTTTAAAAACGTACAGTTAGAGGATAATCGAAAGTTTTGATTTAACATGAACGTGATAAGCCTATTTAAATATTACTTCTTTAATATTTAGAAAACAGGAATATTCATAATCTGTTACATAATTCGAACTTTCTTTGGAAAATGTTGTGAAAATAAAAACCAAGTCTCAAAACTTAGTTCTTCTACCATAAAATGTTGTAAGATCCATGTAATACCAATTTACTTAATTTACTCAGTCCCTACTTAAGGGTCCTTTTATCTTAAGTTATTATATCATTAGCTAACCTAATAACATCTTATAGTGACCATATAAATATTAAAAATCTTTTATATTTTAAATAAATATATTGACTTGGCCATGATAACATAATTTACAAGCTTTTCCTCGATTTATTCACTAAACACTAAGTTTATTCTAAATTTGAAGCTTCTATGTCTGCTGGAAGTACATTAGAGTTTTGATGTTTGATCAGTGTTTGAGTGAGTGACAAAATTAAGAAACTTTGACTACGTATAATTCATAAACTCATATTTCATATTGAATGAAATTTGAAATATACTGTGTTTATACAATATCTAGCTGGTTCCTTAAATTTCAGGCTTCTAGTTTCATCCACAACGAAGATACAGCGAGGTCTGAATGGCCAGAACAGGTTCGAGAAAACGATGGTACGGCCCCGCCGCTTTTTTGCTGGTCTTGGCGAGGGCACTGCTATGCCTCCAGATTTAATCTATCTAAACGTAAATACACTGACTAGCCAGTGCTAATCACATTAAGTATACATCGCATATCGCTTAATAACAAAAACAATAAAACGAAAAATGCGGAATATAGACCGTCTTGTGTAATAACCGTTAGTGGCTGTCCACAGTTTTTTAGTCGCCAATGTCGCCTGATAAGATTATAAGCTATGGAACTTCATCAAAATATTACCATATTTATGTATATGTATATTCAGTACATTGTAATTGCCCGTCAATTACAAAAAACGCTCGCGCCTTAATCCCAAATAAAACTAATCTTTTTTGTAAGACGGTTTAATTAACGACTAAGCTATGCCATGAAATTTCTCACAAATTACCGATAACAAGCAGTTAGTCCCAAGAAAGCCCCCGGCCTTATTCATTTATGGTTTAGGCCATTCATTTAGCGTTTTAAACTAAGTGTCAGGGTCTGCAGGTGTACTCTTGTGCAAAATAAGGTTTTTCAAACAAAGAAACTTCTATTAAGTTGTTGCGCTCTTTAACAAGCTGTCGTGGTCATCATGGTTGATGGTTCGTATCATCCACTCAGGTGGTGGCCTTACTTTTGCACTCATAGCGCGGTCTATCCAGGACTTTCTTTATCTGGTTTGTTCACGACATTGGAAATATCCCGGGACCTGGTGATGCCTGTCACCTGGCTTCGCACGACTATCCTTTCTTGAACCTGTTGTTACGGGAAATACGTAATCAAAAAACGATAAATAGAATGGAGAAGGTCGTCCGGATTTCAGTCCAATATTCGGAGCATTGTCCTCCAGCATCTCATTTTAAGAGGATCTTCCTATTATCAATGTCTCCTATTGCACACGTTTAACTTGCCCATAGCGAATCAAACACTCGTGCCTTACAATGCACCTTTTCATTTCATAAAATTTCTTATAAACTTTAAAGTTTGTATACACTTTTTTCAGATTCTTCCGATGTTTTATGAAGCTAAGTCTTATGACTACTTTATCACTAAGATACATAAGGCATACGTCAATAACTATGTTCGAAAACTGACGCGTGTCTTTACTAATATGCTCCATAAGAAGTTAATAATTCAAAAGGACAACACAATCCATTGCACTATCTGAAACTCGCAAAGCTATTTTCATATCCCTGTGGTTAATAAAGCGCTACCATTATATTTGGATCAAAGTTAATTTATGTATTAGCGTTATTTACATTTGTATTTGTATCCATTTGTTCTTTCGAAACACGTCGCTCTGTTTAGTTGGGTGTAATCAACAAGACTACTATAATAATATGCCGAGACATTTTAAGGATATTTCTGAAAATTTGTTATTGAAAATTATAATATTGTCATTTTCAGATTATGAGCTGCCATTGAAAGAGATTTCAACAAGGCAGCTTATAATCGTTTATAAGTTTATAATCGTTTTTAAGACAAAAATGTTTTATTATGGAGCCCTATGATGTGACATGACATACCGACATAATACTACCTCCATCACATCGTTAGTCGTTATCGTGAGTCCATAAATACAATTAATACCATAATTTTAAAGTTGATTTCTCTCAGGAGCTGTGAATTGGGCTTTGTGGTTGGGATCAATTGAATGTTGTCGACCATAAAATGTTTATTGCCTTTTTTATTTTAATGAAGGATCCTCCTCGAGCTATATGCAAACGGCGAGAGCTCATAAAGCAGGATCTTGTAACGTGACTTGTGTCACTGTTGTACCACGATAAATATAACCTCCACATGGTCAAATCATCAGCCTATCTCAACTGATTGCTAATCATAGGCTTGAATAAATTAGATGAGTCGGCGGTGTTAGTAAAAAATAATAGCTAGTATCCTAATGTCACCATATGAACATATGTTCCTACTAAATTTAATATGTACCTACAATATTTAAGCGTCGTTAAGGCAATCCGTCAGCGACGTCGATGCCGCCAACAAACTACCGTTATGTGGGATTCTTTACATCATATTATACTTTTAATCAAAGTGATTGCCTCGTTGGTCGTGTTGGTTGTAAGTGCGACTGCCAATCGAGAGGTCCCGGGTTCGATTCCTGGGTCGGGCACTACGATTTTTTTTTTATTTACATTTCCTAGTAGTGTTTCGGAATCCGGATATGTGCACGGTGTATGACAATAGGCTCACCACCTATTCCACAGTGGGACGAAAACGTAACTGGTGAATCATGGGAGTGTACTGCATGCCTCCGTGTACCGCTTCTGGAATTACAGGCGTGAAGTTACGTAGTAATCAAAGTAATATTGAGTCCCCGTGACAATTTTCTAAAATAAGGACAACGTAGTTCGTTCTGAATAATATAGTCGTTCTGAGATCTAAGACACCTTTAAGTTTAAAAGGATATGCTAATTTTATTAAGGTAACACGAAATATGTTAAATCATTAAATGAAAAAGGCGTTTTGTTAGTAGTAGCGTCCTCGATACGTTTCTCTTTTGTACTGTACAACTCTTTCTATGCGCGCATCCAAACGAAAAATATTTTCATCCATATTTAAGTAATATTCAAATATTCCTATTATCTTATTGGTGTTTTCACTTTGTCTATTACGATTAGTGATTAGGTTATGTATTATGCTAAAATGGCAACAAAATGTGTACGTACATACATAGACGCGTATATGAGCCGTATGCCATCCACAATTAAAATGAAGCCATTGCCAGTAAAATGATTCGTGTTCGGTATGAAAGTCTGGGTTGCCGGTCCATTGATCAGTTAACTCAGTTTTCACGTCTGTATTTGGCTTCAATGAACGGATGTCAACTATTACTAAGTAATATATTCTAACCAGATTAACATTATTATCGGTGTTACATCTGCAATTTACTCCAATTAAAGGACACTGTAATAATAATAATAATGGTTTATTGCCTCAAAAAGTATTACAAATAAAAAGAAACAATTAATTCAGGTTCATTAAATAAC
>DWEJ01002668.1:0-11207 GCA_018245835.1 Mysoria sejanus stolli | reverse complement strand
AATATTCAGATTCCTAGCCACTACTAAAAAATCTAAGTAAGAAAAATCTAACAGTACTCGACCCGGAATTTGAACTCAGGACCTCGCGATCAACAGTCGTGTTTACAACACCCAAGTGGAATTGGAGTGTACAAACAGCAGATGGCTGATGGAGTGCACTACTAGAGGTTAAAATATTTCCAGATACACTTGTGAACGCCGTTTTAAAATTTGAATAACATGAACGATTCCCACGAAGCCGTCATCGTGCGACAGAGATATGTAGATTTAATGAAATAGATGCGCGAGGGAGACGCAAAACTAGCCCTCTGTAGCAAATGCCTTCAACTTACCAAAAAGCGGGAAAGAGTATAATTACGGTTAGTATCAGGAGTTGTTTTATTTGTTTTAGGTGTATTATTAACATAATTCTGCAGTGAACGAAATCACAATAAAGTTTATCAGGGTTATGCCTACCACTGATAAACTAGTACTAAACTTATCATCATTATCAGCCTATTGCATCCCACGGCTGGCCATAGGCCTCCTCTGTAGGGTATGCTCTAAACTCAATAGAACTAACTTAATTTATCGCAATTAGATTTATTTATATATATTAAAAAAAATTAAGCTTCTTTGAATCATCTTTATATAATGAATAATTTAATTCTTCTTTGCATCAATCCATAATCAAATTGATTGTGTTCTTTGTCGAATATCCAAGGACGGACAGAGCTGTTTAAGCTAATATGTAAATTCGTCGAATATGCTGGCGTCACTGATTTATAATTTGAATTGAATTTCGCTAGTTATATTAACTCACGTTATGAGTAACATGCGTTCAAACCTTTTACTTGATATTATAACTCTAACAGCGAAAAGCGTACAAATGCAGTGTTCAGAACTTTTTAGTTATTCCATGAATAAAGTTAACGTTGTCGCATCTCTTGGACGCGACGTTAACGTTACATTTCTGATAATATGTCATACAAATATTAAAGTTTAAAGTAAGTTGCAGATGAGTGTTGTGACACAGTTTAGTGTCAAGCCTTCACTAAACTGTGTCACAACACAGTTTAGTGAAGGCTTGGCCCCGTAGGTGTATAATAGACCTTTATATGACGATGAAGTGCAGACATTGAAATCTTTTTTACAAGTATTTTGTTTTTATATTTTGTTGTTGTATTTTTTGAACACAATATTTATAATGAGATGCTCATGTCCTATTTCATGGACTTTCAAGGCCTATGACAAAAAAGCTAATAACAAAATATGAAAAAATTCTATACCGATTTGCTCATTTCAAGGAAGTACCCTATAGCTTTTGTCAGCTGAGCGCAACGCTTATTTGTCCGACTGGGGTTTCTTGGAGAAACTACCGGTGTGTTTGCGTTCCATTCGAGCGCGCGTGTTCGCCGCCAAGTGGAGCGTTCCGCGACCACAAAATGCAATTATCGGCCGCTGTCTGCCGCCGCACTGCTTCGATTGCATGCCGATGTTACGGCCCAGAGCTAACTGGGTACGTAGGTGGTAGTACCAGGTGGGTAGGCAATAGAATTAGCTGACATTATCATGCCTATCAACTATGTGGAAGTAATTAAAAGCCATAGATTGCCTGTCTCGTTGATCTTTTGGGTGCAAACTCAGCTGCTGATGAGGAGGTCCTAAGTTTCAATGCCGTGTCGGATGCTATAATAGGTTTTTATAGTTTACTTTTTCTAGTAGAATTTTCTAATAGTGGCTCGGATTCTGTATTTGTGCCCGGTGCTCAACACCTATTGAATAGTGAGCCGTAAACGTAATTGGTAAAACGTGGGAGTGTACTATACTCCTCTGCGCACTTCTTCGGGAAATACAGGCGTGAAGTTGCGTTTATAGATTGACAGCGATGGGGAAAGTGGCACGATGATATAATAATAATACAACCAGAGAGATTTCTGTCCAAAAGTGCACAACAGAGGGCTAAATGACGATGATCATAATACAAAGACTACATAAATGATCTGTTGCTCGCATTATATTTTAATGGGAACTACATCATACTATATATTATGTTAAACATACTATAAAATACTTGAATACATGTTAATTTTGTAGCAGTTTATCGTATCTCGGCTGATTGCATTGGAAAATGAAAATTTAAAATTAAGAGCGTAAATCTATAAATTACTTTTTATTTATTCACGTCATAGTTAAATTATATCATATTTTAATTTATTGTGCCTAAAGCAAATCTGCCAACACGTGGAATACCCGAAAGTGGCCAATGAGTCGACGGCTTTGCAGGAGAGCTCTTGTTGCTAATATCTTGAACTTAAGTATATAATGGAAATCATTAAATAAATATATCTTAGAATATCCTCATACAAGGCTATGTGATACTAAGAACCGCAGAGTTTGTATAATAATAACCAGACGGCTGATAAACTCAATATTTACATAGATATAATTATTCATACAGACAAATAATGTACAATATTTATTCATTAATTTATTTGTGAAGGTAAAGCTTAAGGTAACAGACCATTGTTAGTGTAAATGTCACTGCGGTCCCTAGAGCGAGGCGCCGAACGACATCGGCGTTAGAGCGTCCACTTTTTAAATATCACTTTCGAATGCCACACTGAAATTAGGTCTCTCCAAAGGGTTACCATATCGTATTAACAATGGTTTTATAACTGTCCCTGTAGTTGGGCTCACATAAGTTACGTTTAAGTTCTGGTATGTAGTAGGTAGTGAATCTCAGGCCTTATATCGGGCACACATACTATTATGCTAGTCCAAGCCCCTACTAGAAAATTTATGACAGAAAAGTCTAATAGTGCACGACTCGGGATTTCAATTCTGGAATCACCACGTGAATTCACCACGAAATAAGGAAAATAAAAAAAAGATAAAATGGATTATCTATTTCGATATATTCCATAATGTCAGTTACGGATCCAACAAAATGTGTTGCGTCACTAAATGTTTGTATATCCTCGACAGAACAGACTAACTATGACAACACGAAAAGGTCAACAAATTTCCAAACACTTTTTGTTTGACATAGTTGAACGGTATCTACATAGCGAGTTATTGGGTCTGCTCTGTTTTGCTTTTATTCTGCACAATATTATTATTACACCAATAGTTACCTTAGTCATTCCAAATTCAAATCGAGACTTCTAAGGATTCGGAGGGATATTAAAATTCGTTGGGGTGTAAAGCGCTTGCATCTTATCAGAGTATCTTTTAGGGTAACCGATCGCGGCCGGTATGGAGGTCGACAATATAAGGTAAAGTACATAGCTATGATGGTATCTTTAGTTATAGGGATATATCTAGATAGAGATAAAGTGGGGAAATTTGTGCTCTTTTTGATGTACTAACATTTGCTTCAGTTATATTTATTATAGTATGGGTGAATTGATATTTATGAACCGAAGTTGCTTTCCAGTCTATACTGCTTTCCCTTACTGAAATGTTTAGAAAAATGATTTTACTTCTGTTTCTAGGTTTTATTACATTGGGATAAAAGAATGATTTTTTAAATGTATGCTTACAGCATATTGGTAACATATTGGTTGCAGTGTTAATCGAACAGAGTTAATCAATTTTTATTAATTTCATGCCCGCGGGCTGGCAACTGAAAATGTGTTATTCTGTTAAATGATTAAGCAAGATGAAGCTAGTCGAGCTGAGTCCTGGAAAATATTTAAATTCGAGTGGGTTGCATGGTAACATCAATCATATTTGCTCGGCAGTGTACACTGACACGAACACTGTTTGTTATTATGTAAAGTTATGAAAATGTCAAATGTCAAATTATTAAACTTTACATAATAACAAAAATTATTACAAGTAAAAGCATGCACATGGAAGAAAAATATCGTATTGAATGTAAAAAGTATATTTTTTTGGTTGCAAAAAAGTATCTAGTATGAAGTTGTGTAATGTTAAAACCTATTTATATGGTGTTACCTATATGATAACTATAAGTGTTCATTTTTTACATTATATGTCTGCCTAGTTGGTCGTGTTGGTTGTAAGCGTGACTGGCGATCAGGAGATGCTTGGTTCAAATCCCAATTTACCAATTTCGATTTTCTAGTTGTGATTTGGAGCCTGGAAATGCGCCCGGTGTTGGGCAATAGGCTCACCTATTCCATAGTGGGACGTAAACGTAACTGGTGAAACGTGGGAGTGTACTACATTCCTCTGCCTACCTCTCCGGAGAGTACAGGCGTGATGTTACGTTGTTGTTCATATTATATGCAGTTCTATTGTAGATTATTCTCCTTATCTATGTTTAAGAATCGGCCCGCATTTAGCAGTGAAACTATTCTTCGCTATCAGGCCCTGACATTGACATTGTCAGTACTGATACTTTTATTAATTTAATAATATACTCAGTACTAAAATAGACACTGTTATTCGTGTTTATTGTACGCAAAGGACGTCTTGATTCTGTTATAATATCGTTGTACGCAAAAAATACTTCGTACGTATAGCAGATATGGCAAGATTTATTACGTCCCTGACGGGGACACGGCGAAATGAAAAGATAAAAATCATATGACATACAGCGATGAAACTCGAGTTAATTGGCTTAGTGCTGTTTCATTTGTGTGTCGTGCGTTATCCGTATGTTTAGATAAAAAATATTTATTATTTATAAACTTTTCACAAGAGAAAAATAACGCAAAGCTATGTTTTGATCATTATATGGATATAAAGTTAAAAGAATTTAAGTGTCCATCTATTATGTTTAATTCAAAATTTCTACAATGTTTTATAATTATGCGGCTTAACAATGTTTTATTGTAAAATAGTTTTATAATCTATTCATTATTTATATCTCAAATTAAAGGAACTCTAATTGCGTGGTGTTTAAACAAATCTTTAAACATCTGAGCAAGCAACGTTTTCTATCAGTGTTAGGTACTTTTCTGTCTTTTTATGGGGGAAGAAACCTTCAAAACCGCAAACCTTCAAAAGCGGAACACATCGGTGCCCTTCTAGCGCGGCGCCCCTGCGGGCTATTATTCTGGGAGAGGCACCATTGCCTCATCCTACGTTCTCCAATTCTCACGACGGTACGCGGCCACACATATCGTCGTCCTGCCGGAGATCGCTGACTGAGCGGTTCAAGCTCCCACTCTAGCCGCTCGCAACCCCGGAAGCCTTCTTTTAGTCACCTCTTACGACAGGCAGGAGATACCGTAGCTCGTATTCTGGTCCCGAGCTACAGGGACAGTAACGCCTGGAAGCGAAGCACTCCTGAAATCTATTTTATGTGACTATGTGAAACGTATACCCAAGTCTACTTGCTTCCTTTTATAATGTAGTCTCCAAGACTAAAAGCAATATGTGATTTGATTCAGGTAAAACTTACATGCACTTATAAACCCACGTATTATCAAGAAGCCTACAAATCTATTTTACTCACTTGAATGATACAACAAAAGTATCTCACATATTATTCAGATTCGAATCTCATACAACACAATATGGTATAATTCTCAGGAGAAATTATTCAAAACTTATTTCCATTATTACCATTATATATGTCGTTGGAATTTCTCCGATGAAAATGAAACGAGATGAAGTCATTCATCTGGTTAGAGTGCCATCACAATAATATATACCGATAACAATGTTTAGATTTTAACCAATTTATTTACGTGTTCGACTCAAGCAACATGCCTGAAAGCCTTGCTCGACTTAGACTTCCGCTTTGTTTCCATGTGTCTGGGGTTCGACTCCAGGTACGCGCGCAGGTACGCAACTCCAATGGGTACGTGTATTACATGAATGATTATCTACTGCATTATTTTCATTAAAACTTTTTTAGCAGTTGTGTAAAGATACTCAGACATGTTCACTCGCTCCTTATAATGTCCGTCACATTACGTTAGCATATTTGTAATAAGTAGATATTTTCAGGCATGATAAACGTAAAAGAAACATTCCAGGTGTGTTACTTGGCGCTTGGTGTCCTCTGTCTAACCCGTAAGCGACTTAGCGTGACGGTATAACATTAACAAGTTAAGCGATGAAGTGTCATGTTTTGTTAGTTCAATACGGACTTTCACTGAATAACTTTCAAAGAGTTTCTAAATTGTTGACAACACGTCCTGTCACCCAAGAGTAGGTACACCATTGTTTCCTCGCGGGTTACTCAAAATCAATATTCCTCCTACTTTAGACCATCCAGAATGCCTTCGGAACCGGTAATCACGTTTTGCTGTTACCGGTAATTAAACCGGAACCGAGCACGCGTAGCTGTTTGAGGGCGCAATAGGGCTGATAGTTACTGCGTTGAGACGAGCTTGATTTGATTATATAAAATACCGCATGGAGCAGATGTTATCTAACTATGACAGCCCTAGTTAAGGTATCGTAATTTGGTGAACTATATGTTACCTCCACCTTCTTGAAACATGTATTTATTCCCTTTTCCCTTTTGTAATATTGTTGTACAACCTTATATTATTTCATACAATATCATAGTTAAGATTTTTATTTATTTCTTATCTATAAATAATTTTCATCAGCCTGTCACAGTGTATTGATAGACAACTCTCCTCTAATGACTACAATCACGTTTCATCTTTGGCTTTTTATTTTCATTTTCAGAATTAATGGAAACGTATAACAAAATTATAGAGTTTATACATATATTTTGTTAACCTCGGTATAACAAGCCTTAGAACTATATTTTTTATTCATATGTACAACATGAAAGACGTTGCAATCCAGAACAGGTTTTAATAAACTTATGTACCCGTGATAAAAATAAAACATTCGCAAGATCAACATCAATATACGTATCTGACATGTTCGGAATAATCAGATGTTATGTGAGGCGGGTTCGTTTTTCAGCTAGCTGTCACATTTCACGGGAAGGCAATGTATCTGTGCTGGTTCGCCCACGCGGTTAGAAGCGTCCAATGCTAGTGTACGCAGTGCCTTACTCACTTTTATTGTACTACTTTAGCGTACTTGTGATACATTTATGTGACTCGGGGAACAAACAGGGTTCCTCAAAGATTTCCCATTTTTCAACTACTACTTAGCTTTTTCTATGAATTTGTTCAGGTGATTGCTTGCAGTTTAGAACTTATGCTTGCTTATGTTTAATCACGTAGTTTGTTAATAGATATGGGAAAAAAGTAGAAGATTCTAGTGCGCCATGTTTTGATCTACATTTTTAAACGTGAAAGTGAAAAAATAAGAAAATATTGATATTCTTTTCCATTTGTACATTTTCTACAATTCCGAATGCAATATTTTACGTTCTTATTACCGGAAAAAAAATGTTCACGCTGTTCCTCACTATTGTATGGCGGAACTTATAATACAGTTGCTTTTTCGCGGCAGTATAAAAAAATTCCTCTGCCTACCTCTTTTGGGAAATACAGGCGCGATGTTATGTTATTATGTGGACTTTCTCTATATATTATCAGTAATGTCTGTTGGGAATTAAATTATTACAAACAAAAATACTTATAGATCATTTTCACATCCAAACTCATATATTTCTTTCTCTGTTCTTCCACCCCTCTATTATTTTAACTTTCTTTAATTACATACAAATTTACATATTCACTTACATACGCGTGTTTACTATAACAATTATGATAATTTAATTTCATATTACCAATCAGACGCGGTCATCTATTTCCTAACCAAGACTCTGACTGTGGTAATAACAATTATCCTAACACAGAATAAACACTCGTGCTCATAGCACAAATATTTATTCAGGTTGGGTGGGGATCGCGTCCAACCTAGGGATCAGCAGACAGGTTCGCTAACTGATATACTAACAGACTAATAAATTACTTAACGTAACATCACGCCTGTAATCACTGAAGAGAAAGGCAGAAGAGTATACTACACTTTCATGTTTCACTGGTTTAAATCGAACTCAATAATATCCAATAATCATATGGCAATAGACTCACCACCTAATCCATAGTGGGACGTAAACGTAACTGGTCAAACGTGGGAGTGTTCTGCATTCCTCTGCCTACCTCTTCAGAGATTAGAGGCGTGATGTTACGTAATAACAAATAAAGTATTTTATTTTTAATCTGCCACCCGCACTTGGCTAACGTGGAAGACAGTATCCTCAACCAGCCCCATGTGAGGAGACCCATATCCAAGGGGAACGAAAGGTTGCATGGCCGAGTGTTGTCGTAGTCGTCAGTCATAACGGACAGCGAATGTTTATTTGCGGATAATTATTTGCATTTCACGGAAGTTATTAACAAGGTGTCACGTGCTCCACACGTATAACTGCGTGACTGAACTTCGCGCGCGTCAACTGCAGTCTCCAGTTGTAACTTTGTGCAGCTTAGACCTATTTATTCCACATTTGAATATGATTAGCCTGTAAACGTGTAGCTTAATATGTAAAGCAAGCGATCAACTGGCGGTACTACGTATTTTATATAAATATATTCAACTTTTAAAGACAGAGATCAGCAGATTATATTTGACATCACCCTGCTTTTCATTACGATTTTATTTTCAAATTCTCGTTGAATTTACTGTAGTTTTTTCATATCAATGTTTCTTAAAATAAAACATGTCACTTTTCAATATTGTCATATTATGTCAAAATCTTACTGATTTTGACATACCGTGAACGACTAGTGGTTGTCGTTAAGCCTCATCTGCAGCACATAACTGGCTTAAACTTGCGGCGATTGAATAACCCGTTAAACTAACACCGAAGCATTATCTTGTATGCATATGATGTACATCACATCAACTATATGAATCCAAGTTTACGGATTGGCCGTCTGCATCATACTATAAGATTATCCATCATGCGATATTTATAGGACTTTTAATACGTATAATCATGTTTTTCCTTTTTTTACGGACAGAATCTTTCATATTTGTGCACGTTCCTTTCGAGAACATTGATAGAGACGATTTTCAATATTTTATCAATTACACATTGTTACAAGCTTTACGTCTGTCACACAATTTTTGCTTGTGACGCGTATTTAAGTGCTATCGTACCGCTTCAGGGATTACAGGCGTTACGTTTTTATGGAAATAATTTAGTGGACATAATGAAATATTACTTTAAATTACGTCTCACTGAGTAATGAGCACAATTTTTGTGTTTTATTACATTTTGTTGTTCATGAAAAACTAAGAGAGGATTAATCAAATTTACTAATTTATTAATTTAATCAAATTTATTAATTTAAAAATGATAGATAAGGTTTTTTAATACTACCATAGTATCTTTAACAAAATATTAAAAGTTATAGGAAAAGTGTTGAGATAGTTACAAACATTAAAGCAGCAAACAAAACTATGTGGCTATCATTTCTATACTAAATATGAAACAAGAAAGCCGGCGCCAACAAATCGACTAGGTGCTTGAATTCGCAATCATGTTTATTTTGTTAAGTGTTCTCGAAGGCTTAGTGAAGAGCTTTGAGATTAACATAACAAAACAGGCTGCAAGTTGCAGTGGGCGCGATAAAGCCTCCAGTGGCCGAGCGGCAGGCTGCGCGTGCGCACCTATTCCCAATCAACCGTACTCACGCGTTGAATATCGTTGAAATATCGATCGATTTAAATCCGACCGTTGAAATTGAATTTCACGGAACAATCCAACCTTTCGCAAAAAAGTGTCAATAATAAATGGCAAAACGAAAACCGCAAAATGACCAAGTTAACGACGGTAATGATCCTGACTGTTTTCGTACAGACAATTTTCCCGATAAACACAGAATTCGCAATAAAGGGAAAGGTAAAAAAAAGAAACACGATAGTCAAAGCCGACGATAATGTACCGGCGTGCTATTACGAAGGGTCGCTGTTTAAAAATATTGACTTCTTGAGACGCGTCGTGGGCGAATCGAAGTATATTTTTACGGGAAAGATTTCCAAATTTCCGAGTGGTGAAAACAGAAAACGGGGACGCTGGATGTTTAGAGTTTTTGTGCGTAAGATACTTAAAGGTGATGTGGATGTACTTGGTGATGTTTTGAATTTCGAAACCAGAACGAACAAGTCGGCGAACAGAGGGTACATTTTGACGGAGGGATACTGGAAGGATTGTGGTTCGTCGCGCGGCTGGGCGGCGATTTTATTCAGTGGGGGACCATTTTTGACGCCATTGAATCTTCTGATCGAGCCCGTGCCGATTACGCGCGAACGAGTGAGGAAAGTAAGGGCCCTGATAAAAGGTAATGCTAATAAGATCGGATTTGAATAATGTGATCTCACGCGTATTTCATGTGTGTAATTTTTCGTAAATTAGTCTTTTACAGTAGGTACTTCATAAAAGTCACTGTTAAATGAATGTTGTTAAGAATTAGATAGAAAATTGTATAGATAGAAATGTTATGTTGAAATGCTGCAGCAACTCGTGTACATTATACGATACTTCTAGAGACTGATGTCTTTCTGAAATCACGTGAAACACTCCACTGTTGTGCCATCTGTTGATGCTCTTTTTGATGTAGATATTTCATTAATATAAATTTGAATAAGAAAAAAACGATTTTTTCAACCCATGTTTTACACAGGTATGAAATTTTTGACATCTCAGAAAACCTAACTTTAATTAAATCCCTCTTAAGGTCTAATAATATTTTAAGATTAAATAGCTTGATATAGTTTACTGTACTTGAGTTTTATGTCTTTCTGTTTAAATAAATTCTTTGTATGAATTAAAAAAGAAATATATACCAATGTGATTTTCTCGAATATTTTTTCACTTTTCCAAATCCGTAGTTCTTCTCATCATAGTGTCAAATTGATGGTTAATGTGTCCATTAGTGTCCGTGCATTAAGCCATTTGCACGTACTAACAATTCCCTAATTCGGCTACCAAGTCTAAATCGGGCGACGTGTGTAATTTCTGTGATACCACACTGACGTGCCGCTGCCGGTTTATCTCTGATGATTATCGGGTGTGAATTGTTTGGACCCAAACGTGGACTGCAGTAAAACCCTTGAGTCTGTAATCCTTTCGGTTATGGACGCGGGAACTTGGTATGGTCATGACGTAGGCTTATTGACTAATTGTTAATATGCTGCTCAGGTTGTAGGTAGTGTGTTGTAGGTTGTAGGCTGTATGTCGTGGGTTGTACGTTGTACGAGTAGGTTACCGTATCGTAGTAAGTCGTTTCGCACATTGTGAGTATGTATTATAATACCGCAAATTATTAATTATTTTTGTTATGATAAATATTTTTGGAATTGAA
>DWEJ01002667.1:0-11208 GCA_018245835.1 Mysoria sejanus stolli | reverse complement strand
CCTGAAGCGTGATAATAACCGTAAAAATTGTGGCAATTAATGTTATCAATCTGAGCAACATCGAATCCTGTACAAAGGATTCGACCACATGTCGACATGTTGATGCCAATGAACAGGTGTCTCCTCTACTCCAGCGACGCAGCGGGGCCAGCTTTCCTTCCGTGTCTATTCTTAGCAAGCCTGTTGGGTCACGCCCGGCCAATGCAAATCACGTACACAATGAACAAATTAGCATAAGCCGGCGCTTACAACAAATAAAAATTTCCACACGTACTCACACGATATATAAACATTATATTAATAAAGGAAGGGCGTGCGACGTGACTACGACAAATGGGTTAGATTAAATGACGCCCGAATTTTCGTACAGAATTATTCGAATAAACAATGCAGTGTACAATAAATGTACATAAAAACATATAAAATAAAACGGCGATAACAAGAACAATAGAACTAATATATCATACTCGTAACAAGTGTGCCAATGTAACAAAACATCGGAAAAAATAAGACACTAGGTAAAGTTAGGACGGTCAGGCCGGCAATTGCAAATAAAACTCATAATACTTGCAAACGATGTAGCTGTAGAGTTGGTAAACAAAGGAAGCGGTGTTCTAGTAGAAGCAAACATGACACACAAAGCGGCGGTGTGCCACTACTGATCAAAGAAAAAAGAAAAAAAAAGAAGCTATTTATCGCCGCGCGTGTAGGTACAGCTGTTCGGAATCGGGCCAGTGGTGTGAACTGTAAATTTTGAGCATCAATCGGGCGAAACTCGGGTAAACAGAACTGTGATGACGTAACACGTTCGATGCGAAGGCTCGATGTGTTACGACACGGATGAACGTACTGCAGAATTCACAACGATATCCAACACCCAGTTCCCGCCGTGGATCTTATCGACAGTTACATTTAATGGCGTTACATTCAAGGTGAACCGCCGATCATGTTAATATTCTAACAATTGTATCAATTGGTGTTAGTACATAAAATGCCGCCAGAGTTAACAATGAGTCGGGCGCAAAGCAGAAAGAATGATATAACGAATATCACGAAGCAGTAGCAAGCATTTCGAAAACAATACATGCACGACAATAGCATTTTTTTTCGATTGCATCAGTAATAATCAATCAGTTACGCAAGTAAATAGGACTCATGTATAATGCGACAAGAGGTGCAAGCAAGATTATTTTATTTGGAAACTTGTTTATCAAAAAAACAGTCAAGAGTTGAATATTGTATCATAATCGCATAATCTTCAATATCTACATGAGTGATCGAAATACGTTATGCGCGTAATAACTTGATATTTATAGCTTGAGCAGGAGATATGGGTTTATTATTAATTATTTATATAGAGGCTTCTAAAAGACGGCAACAAAGCTAACTGTCAGATAACGATTGGCGATCGGCCACAGAAAATAAAATATGATTAGATATAGAAATGAGCGGAATAAAAAGCGGTGAATATTGACGAGATAAAAATTTAAATGAGATATTATCGTTCGTGCGTAAAATTGTAAACAGCACGGCCGACATAACCACATCAAAGACAGTGTAGGTACACCGATCGAAGCGAGCAAGATCGCACCACTGCGCAATGCAAATGTATAAAAACATAAAACATGGCAGCGATAAAAATACCATGGCTGATGATGTGATGGTTGTGGGCATTAGGGCTGGATTGGGGTCAATCGCTTGAGGCCATCTGCGGTTGCTAATTATAGACGGACGCAAGACGGACCTAATAGCGTATAACTAGGATTTACAATTGCAATCACGAACCCACCGGATGGGACAATATAACAAATAGTGTGATGTATAAAAAACGAAAACATTAAACTTGTAACAGTACAGTGATTAAATTAAACAGTAACAAGTAACAAAGACAGTGAAATTAAAATACGATGATATAAACAAAAAAAAATAGAACAAAAACCGTACGAAATATGTTAGGTATTAAGAATACTTTATATATGAAAGTAACACTGGTGTACTTTATATTTTAATACGTGCAGTAATCGAGGGATCATTGAGACGACTGCCGTCAGAGAGAGCCTCGTCCGCATCGATTGTAGGCCGAGATGACAACGGTGACGCAAATCATTTTATAAACGCTGCACATTATCTAGCAAGATTTGCAATATTTTAATGAGCTTGAACTCTACTACGTACGTCCAATGTAGAGATACGGTTATTGAAGTAACTTTGCTATCTTACGAACGATAAACCGCAATAGGTATTATTATTGTTATTAATATAGACAAATGTGACGCGGAAGCTTATCTGTAGAGTTTAACTGGAGAGAGACCTGTTTGTATGTGTATGTGAAAGTGGTGTAGTTGTTATAGACAAAAACAAAAGTCTGGGTGAAAATGGATGAGTTTCCAAGCGGTTGTAAATGAGGAAGCAATTTATCGATTCGATTAACGTCCAAGACTTACTACCACTGTTATGTAGTTGCACTGTTGCTATTATGATCAAGACGCTGCTCCCCGGAGATTACGTTTTTACGCAACTGAATATACCGAACTACGCCGCGTGTAAATATAGATATTGTGC
This sequence comes from Mysoria sejanus stolli, assembly GCA_018245835.1. Taxonomy (NCBI): domain Eukaryota; kingdom Metazoa; phylum Arthropoda; class Insecta; order Lepidoptera; family Hesperiidae; genus Mysarbia; species Mysarbia sejanus. The sequence continues at coordinate 8,646 of DWEJ01002667.1, read as the reverse complement.
CAGCATTCGCTTCCCAAGTTGTGCCTGCCGATCGCGAAGCTAGCACAGATTTATGACTAGCCATTATTATTACGTTGTCAGGCCAGCTCTGTTATGGGTGAGGCAGAGAGCACAGTGTTATTTGCTTCTATCCTTATGGAAGTGATTTACTCCTAGAGACTTTCTAAATCTGTGTAATAGTTACGCCAATGGGTTACACCAATAAGGTTGTTGCTTGCGCACATGAATTAAAACAACTCGTAAAGAAAAATTGCAATAGTGCACATGAAAAATGTATCTTGACATTTAGCGTTAAATGTATTGGGCACCCAAGTCACTCTCGCGTAGGAAATATATATGACAAAATAATGACGATATATGTATAACATCACATATACAACTATAAAATGTGTAAGCAGATAATGCGAAACTCCGAGAAAACGTACAAAGCACAAACGACAAACGACCGTGGCTTTCATAGTATTAACTTTTGTTCATAACACCGATTATAACCCTTAAACATTTCTTACGTAACTTCACACCTGTAACCCCCGACAAAGTAGGCAGCGGAGTTCAGTGCACTCCCACGTTCCACCAGTTAACTTCACGTAGCACTACACTATTAATGATATTATTACTGTCAAATCGTACTGCAATTTATAAACATGGCAATACCAACTGATCAGAATGTAGGTAGGTGGAGTTTGTTGTTGGCAAATACAACAATTACGCACGAAATCAACGGACAAATGTTGCATTTCCATTATATACATGTGTACATAACATGCGCTTTGTGCCACACAAAAATACTCTTAGCGGCCTACTTAAAATTACAATGTTCTAGCAAGTTTTTCATAACTCGCTATTAGCCTCGTTTATTTATTCGCGTGTTTTAACACGTGACTCGTTCTGTTTTTTTTCTCATCCGCGACGTGTGACCGAATATTTCATCTTCGTTAATAATTTATGTAATGTTTTTTAAGTCTACATATATAATTGAAATCAGTGTGTCTTTTTAGTCTGTGCGATATAACCGTATTGTGACCAACTCGAAGGCAAAAAATAGCTTGGACAGATTTTTGTATGGATACTAAGAATTTTCTAGAAACTATTTCTTTTATAGCAAAGTTCATTCAACGCGTTCGTCCGGCTGTGTGAGGCGACGGGCCGTTACTTAAACTGCTATTTAAAAACGTTTTATTGCGCTTGTACGAACGAGGCGCCAAGATCCGGAATTGAGAAACAATTCACTTATCTACGCGGCTTCCAGTCGGTTCTCCGTACTTGACGAGTGTACGAAATGGAAAAAGTAGTTACGACACTCTTGTACGGATTGCGACATTAAATCGACTCGCACGATCGTTGATACTTGGTTACATTTAATTTAAGACGTTGATAACACTGGCTATTCGATGGTCCACTGATCCGCTGCCACCTCCATGGACATAAAGTGGAACTTCTAATTAGAGTCATTATAAAATAACTTTGCTAGCTAGCGGCGAAGTAACGGTCAGTAAATTCGCACGCGTAAACAAACATACACGACACCATGTATTCATCTTGGATATACTAAAAGGTTCTATGACACTATAGTGCGAAAATTGATTTGAAATTTTCGCATGTGTTTATAGTCAAGGCAAGTAACTGGGTAGATATTGCTAAATATGCTTGTATATATATTAAAGTAAATTGTGTATATTGGTAAATATGATTGTACATATTAAATATCATTTATTTTATGGAACCACTATCTAATGACAAACATTTACCAATGAAATTTAAATATTGTTTGTAAAAAATTGAACTAGCATGTAAAAATGATGAAATGCAGTGTAAATACTGGATAAACTACATCCCTTATATAAAGAAAGTTGAGGTAATGTAGAAAGAGCTAATTAGGGAAGTTCTTTGTCCAGAGATGGGACAGACTGGTCGTGACGATGATGATAACGTAGATGAACATAATAATGATAATGGCGATAGAAGGACTTCTAACGAAAATAATCTGAACTGAAATTATTGACAACACCTACGGTTTATAATAACTTCAATGAGCATATTGACAACCAAGAGACATACAACGAATATTCTTACTTCAAGGGACGTGGATAACAAGATGAAACTAAGTTCACCAAAGCAAAACAAGACGGGTTAAGAGATTTTCTTTGCAGCCGAGATGAGTCCGTTTGGTTACGAGAGCGTAGCTATCCGAGAAATGGCACGTGGTGTTTTTACAGATGGCTGTATAAGGTGTTCCTAGAATCTCTAGCATCAGGCACACGGAACTCGCGCGGCCGACTGACACGGCATCGCATCGGCGGTCGTGCGACCCGATACAAAGACGCGAATACTTCAAGTGCAAGAGACGCGTTCGGACGTGATCAGTGCCGGTAACATATTTTGGGAATCAGGACCGATGCAATTCTGCCGAGTACACACATACACACACACACAAACACACACACACACACACACACACACACATTCACGGCTTTGGTAAATAAGATTAAGTTTCGTTCGCACAAGTGTGTCAGCGATTATGTCCATTACTTTTATTAATAGTGGAGTACAGATAATCGAGAGGTCAATGCCCAGCTGTGGGCCAGTAAGTAGTCACAACGACACACATACCGATTTTATATGTTTATGTTGTAAAGGTATCTTTATTGCGTTGCGTTCTATTTTAATCACACGAATATTTTTTATACACAAACAACACACACTATAGATTATAAATGTAGGTATGTAACACCTTTTATCAAATCATTTTAAACATATACATTTTGCATTCGTACTCACTTTAAGTGTTCCTCCATATTAGTGTATTTCAAACCTGTTTCAAATTTTCAACTCTTTTTGCAATATTACATTACGAAGGTAGTCTGGTCTATTAAGAGCTATTATTAAAAGCTATTTCTTGTCAGACATCATCTCTGATACTTTTGCTGTAAACATTGCTTCACTTCGCTTGTAAGCGTAGTGCAATCCAAAGTCCAGTAATTATTAAATGTTAACGCTTCGTGTACAAGATATTTAAATTTAGACATTTCTTTATTGTTGAATGATAATTATACTTTGAATTGAAGGTGGGTCAAAGTGGGTCACTTAGACTCACTAGGTCACTAAATTAATCTCGAAGAGAGCATGTCACACGGTGTTCGGAAAGGTCATAAACTATATATTAACATATTTATTTATAGTTGCCGATTCGTAAGGTTTATTTTAGTCCTATTTAGGTACTGATTATTCCTTCCAGGGCTTACAAACGTAATGTTATGTAAAATTTTAAAATTCAATATACCTGATTTAAAGAACAATGTGCTACAGATTTTGATCTGATATTGTCAATGTGACCTATGACTGACATGTCAACGCACGTGCTGGAAGGTAACTAAACCACTCAAAACTCAAGCTGCAAAATTTCAGTGAAATCATAATTCTAAGATATCAACGATATTGACTGAACTCCTCGTCACTTTTATCATGGTCTTTTCTGAATTGTTGAGCAAGTACATTCCGTGTTCTGTTAAATATTTATATTTTACAACATACATTTACACATAACAATTGTTTATGTGAATATAATATGTACATGCAAATATTTTTCTCGCATGAGTTTCACGGCGTACGATTCGCTATAACTACATATATGAGCACGTGTGAACGTTAGCAAACACGACATTAGCGCCACATTCCTCAAAGAGACTGGTTCATTCAATTAATATTTATTCACTTATTAATATCTGACACAACCTTGAGTTCTGTTTTGCCTGTAACAATAACAATACACAAACGAAAACAATTCCGAATAGTGTTAACAAAGACATTAAGTAAATTATTTGCAGACAATCTCTATAATTTATGTGTAATATATAAGAATACAAAGGATAATGGTGCAATTAGATTTTTTAATTACATTAACACCAAATATCCTTATTCCTTTAAAGCATATGTACTTCCACGTGCATCAACACATCACATATGTGAACGCTGACTTCGGAGACTGACTCCCCCATTAGCCTGTATTGGACTCGTTTGAACGAGAGTGAGTGTATAGAATTTCTTCTAACTTCAAAAACATTTATATTTGTCAAACTCAAATTTTCCATTAAAATTATCTAATATTTCATATATCTAATATGCTAAAAATGGACAATAGGATTTCCTTAATAGATAGAATGTTTTAGATAATGTCCAATTCGACCGATAGGACGGATTATTGAGATTGATTTTTATGACCCTTCTATTAATGTGAAGTTATTAAATCTATTTATCGGGCAGTACATGAGCAATAGTAATAATAAATAGATAGATATACGGAAAAAATGAGCTTTTACAAAAAGCGATACACATTATAACAGCAAAACACAGTAATCTCCAAGTCAAAACCTTAAATAAGGCTAACATTTTATAAGACGATAGAAAAAATGAAAGACAACGCGTGTACTAGTGACGACTAAATACAGGGCAACAAGCATAGCATAGTGGGCATTTCCACTGTGTGGTAATAACCGCTATTAAAACTAATCTAAGCCAATAAGTGCAAAGCGTTGGTAAATAAAAGAGAAAGAAATTGTTATTATCCTATAAAAGAAATTGAATGAAAGCAGGGCCTTTATCTTGTCACTCGGGCAAAATGAAACTAAATAAATATTTCAAAATGAGAAAGATAAGGAATAAAGGGCGATGTGAGCCACGTAGAATATTTGCTTCATAAATAAAATGAAATAAAGGATTAGAAAACAAGAGAAAAAGAAAAAATACCAATAGACTGAATATAAAAATTTTGATTTTATCTTACAAGAGGAATGAATTATGTCTAAGAAATACTCTCTATCATAACTAAGGCAATGAAAAGGCTAGAATAGAAAATAAGGTATAGTGACAAGTTCAATACGGGTGAGAGCAAACTGTGAGTGGCGAGCGTTGTGAGTAATGAAGGTTAGGCTGTCCAGGTCACAAGTGTAATTCATAACGCAACAAGAGACTTTCCACAGGCTGACACACGACACGACACGCGGATAGTCGGGCACGAGAGTAATTAACGCCGACTGAGAACAGATCTCTTCACTGGAATATTAACATCCTGGTTTCTAAGTAGTTTAATGATTTAAGTGAGTATTAAACGATTTCACGAGAAACGAAAGTTCTGGAATAACGATGATATAATTGTACCTATAAAACTCAATGTAAAATAAAATGTATGAAATATTGAATGTTTTCATCTAGTGCGCTATTCAAATACTTAAACGACAGAAATGTCACTTACTTTTAACTACATGTAACTGATAAATCATCTAAGTATACATATATCATATCTAGTGACATTCTCATCACAGAAATGTGTAAAATATTTTACAGTATCATTTACAGTGTAACAAACCGAAATAATGATGATAAAAAACAAATTCGCATAAACGACGATAATATTACTATGCGAAGTTCATCAAACACTAAACATAAATTACGAATGCTGCCATATACGATGTCTAGCAAGATACAAATTTTATCCCGAATATACTCTAAAGTAAAAGACTCGAAGGATTTAACTCTTCTTTTCAGTTTATGTAGATATCTTTTGAAAGAAATTTAACTATACAACTATAAATAATTAGATTACATAATCAATCAACAATTTATCTGTACATACTTTCGCGTTATCATATTGATATTTACGAATCAAGTATGTATGTACTTCAATGTAGTTTTCTGGTCGTATATGGCATACAATATGACTGAGTAATTACGTACTTGTGACTATCAACTATTAGTCACTAACGATTTTCCTTTTACTATTTAGAAAACACTAATAACTATATACATTTCGAAAATTACTTACTTAAAATAGATTTAGTAATAATATATTTTGACTTACCATAGCTTGCTCGATCTTGTTGTCGATGGCCACGGCACTAGTGCCCGATGCGCTGTGAACAAACACAATATAACAATTACACACTGATTTAACACGTTGAATTACAAATTGAATTATACATTCATTTTGTTCTTTCTTGTAAGTAGCTATTAAGTAGTTTCTTGTAAGTAGTAGCTAATTTTATCGGTTTTATATTCTGTTAATACATCTTTCATGTATATAAATGTGTTATTATGTCAAAGGGAGGGCGATAGTCCTCCACAACATAGTGTGCGATCAATGGTCAAATATTGTATTTGTACAAAATATAATTGACATGAAAATATTTTATATGAAAAGTAAAAGACCTTCAGTCAAAAATTTAGAGAAGTACGTCCGAATCTTAAGGTTAGAGATAATTGTCTCTCGGTGCCCTTCGCCTATCCCGTGAGAAACCTACGGAAACAAAGTTATAATAATAATAAACATACTCAATTATAACTCGTGCGCTGTACACCAAAAGATAATATATAGTAGCCGCATTAAAACTAACGTGGATTTAAATTAAGCGTTTTAATATACTTAACTCTAGTTCTAGTAACATCGTCTCTGGCCGTTGGCCAGCGTCTCTATCGCCTCTCGTCACAGATTAACAAGGCGAAGGAACCTTGATTGTGCGTCTTCAGAACGTTTGGCAACCGAGTGACTCTGATAGATGACACTATTCCAATTTCAAATCTATTGCAGTGTATTAAGACGAGCGATTCTATCAATCATCGACATTATGATAATCAAAAACCCCCTTATCGTTCAATAGTCAAACACGCGCCTCCCATCGAGATGTGATAGGTCAAGGCTGTTGTCTGCCGCGTTAGCCAAGTGCGCTTTGGCAGGCGTCAGACAGTTTACAGGTGTACTGTTACAACATATGATAAGACCGAATGAAACGAGAAAACGAAACGATGCGCTTCTCCCAGCCGCCTCTTCTTTTCTCCTCCCTTTCCACCGAATGAGGTGTGATACTTGAGTGGAGATTCAAGTATCAGTGCGGTACGGATAACAATAAAAAACGAGCGATTTCACGGCGCGCTGAACGCAATGGCAGCACAGCACGCAACACTTGCGTTCCCGAATCTGAGGAAACCATCGCTCCGTTATGTGTGGTCTCCGCCGCTATACATCGCGGGGCCGATAAGTGCCTCTTGTTAAATTATTCATGCACGGATGCACCCGGCGTCCAGGTTAATAGAAAATCTGCACGTACATATATAGGTAAGTGCGTACACGCATTAATTATTTTCCATACAGTTAGGCCGTTTCCGAAACGCATAAACTATGTATAACGAGCTATCGATGGCAACAACAACACGTCGACGGCTCTACCGAAGTAGAAATACAACCGGCAATCCTATTTCTACTACGTTGGTTATATAGGTAGGTACATGAGAACTCTCATTCATGCTTCTATCGCAATATCTTAAGAATGCATGCGAAAATTGATTCTATGGACTTTTACGCTTACACGTACTAGAATAAATGTTCATAATAAATGTAAGTTTATAGGAGAAAATAGATTTATAATTTTTTCTATATACAGCCATGTTTATTTACAACAACAAGAGTAAAACTGACGAAATGAGGTATCTCAATTACATATTTAGACTGTGTTGATTGTAAGGTACGCAAAAGAGCGGACGAGAAATTTGCACACTCGTAAAAACATGTCACTGCACGCTGTACATGTCAAAACTGGACGATTTCAAAACCTGTTAAACCTTTCAGAGAGATGTCACTTGTCGAGTTCGAATGCAAATATAAGAGAAAGGAGTTGATGCATATAACACGTCGCGAAGAGGTGGAGACGTTTCTAACATCACTCGATCACCTCTAATCGGCTCTACATTTCCGGCCTCGGTGCGGAAAACAAACTTAATGAACGAAAGCGGATAAAAAATGAACAAGACGTGAATCGCGAGCGCGCACTGATGAATATAACGTCGAGGTAGTCTAGTTTGTGACAGCTGAAGACGCCGCGCCATCACCGTCGTCCGTCAGCTATTGCCGGACTTACCCATTATGATCCAATCTCGCTCTTGTAATCATCCGCTGGCCGCCGGCTTGTATGTGGCACGACGTACGGGGCCTACACACACGTACTTGACTTTCTCCGGACTCAGATTCCGTGCCGCGTCAGTGATGTGAACACCACGGACGGCATTAAAGCTGAAGCCACTGGAGCGTTGAGAGCGCGGTGGTTGGGGATCGATTTCGACCAGTTCATTACTGAACTTTCAGGTATTGGATAACGCGCGCGGACCACACGACTGGTCGCCGACGCAACTGGGCCCTCTGTACAATGTCATACCCGAGGCCCTTATGTAAATTGTGGTTCGGGACGGAATACGGACGCGGTCGTTAACATTGAATTAATATTGTAGATCGTTTGATAATCTTTGAAAGCTAAGCAACTAATGGTGACATGCGAATATAAATATATATAAACCACAAATTGGCTTTCTCTCGACGACAGTCGACACAAAAACAAGTTTTAGTGTTCTTTGAACGATTGCGTAAGTCTGGACGTAGTCGAAATTGCACATAGTAACGACGCACGTGAAAAAGGCAACTCCCAAGAAGGCGACATCGAGGATCGGAGAAAGTATTTTGGCACGCAAAAAGACAATGTGTCATGAATAAAATAAACAGAGAATATTTGTAAATAATCATTTATTGATTATTTGACTGCCTCGTTCGTCGTGTGGTTGCAAGTGCGACTGCAGATCGGGAGGTCCTGGGTTCGATTCCCGGGTCGA
>DWEJ01002666.1:0-11209 GCA_018245835.1 Mysoria sejanus stolli | reverse complement strand
TCGATGACAAACTCTTTTTATAATGAGTCCCTAAATGGTTTTAGCCCAGAATTTTGTCACGCTGACTGGCTCATCACTGGCAGTCATAAGGTCATTCTGTGTGCGGGTATTAGCGTATTCTGACATTAATTAGTAATCTAGAGACAGTTTAATGTAAATAAAAGATGAGATATGATATTTATTTATAGCCGTTTATTTTATCTCAATTCTAATTACACTCCTGATAATGATGTAACTTTATATATTAAACGAACCGTAATTATGTAAAATTAGAAATTAAACTCTCAAGAAAGCCTTATTACGTGAAAACGTATGTATGCTTTATGCTTTAAATATTATTTTAGTTTAATTGTAATGAAACTGATGTCGTAAAATTTACCAATCTTTTATACGAGTAGATATTAATATATCATTCAATAAACACCTATAATTATATTTTGCGCTTCCCTTGTAATGTTATAAATTAAAATATTTTACATTAAAATTAATGTCATTATCAATTTATATCTAGTTCATTTATGTAAAACAATGTCACCACAGCTTTGACAATTTGATGCAAATTGTTCGGCACAAAGTTAATGGTCGGAGACGTCTTCTAAGAAACAGTGTTGCCTTTGGGGATATAAGGTGTAGACCTCCGGGTAGATCCTTGGTATCGGGTTGCTGTTATGAATAATTACTCAAGAAGTCCAAAGTACCATAAGATATTGAGAGTTTCTTAGTTGTTGAAATGAACGGTTATTACTAGTGTCCGACCGAAACTGATTTTTCAGCCGAAACCGATACCGATGCCGAACTTTCGCCTTCGCTCTCAGTTTCGGCCGAAACAGAAACTTACTTAAACATATTGATATTTTGATTGTATACTAATATCTAGTGTATTTAAAATTATTTCACACATTATATTTATACCTATAGTTAATAGAGTTAAATTAAATAAAAAGACAATAATGAACATAACAAATATATATATTTCTTTTTGTCCTCAACAGTGTTCGGTATTGTGAAGGAATTCTGTACGTTACCATAAATATTGGTATGCCAATTGTCCCGGATTTATAAAATTCGGGAACCCTGGATAAAGTTTGGGATCACTTCGTAGTAGAGGTTATACCTGAATAAGCGTATTGCGAGGACTGTACGGGATACCTTCGGAGCTCCAAGATGCTCTGGATTGGGGAGGAAGATAGAGCGAAACCGAGAGTCCAAAGCATTCACTCAGTAGCTTTGAAAGAGACACATGATGAAGTTGGTCACACAATGGGAGAACCGTACTGTAAAGGCTGGAGATTGTCGGTGAGATCGAGGACTTCCATGGCCGACTGTATACTGCACATGTACATGCACTGTATACTGCTCTTCATCCAAATCGAGACGATCACGATCTGAGAGCCTGCCTGCTGTCACGATCTGCCTGATGTCAGCCAAGACAGATTAAAAACGGAAAAGTCCCTGGTGCGTCAGAATCACCGCAGAATTCTTAAGGACAGGAGGATCTCTTGTCCTGCTAAGGTTGCAAATCCTTTTTTAACTTCGTCATTCACTATGGGATAACTTCAGAGGTCTGAGTTCGGTGGTACTCTTTTTTAAGAAGGGAGATAAGACCTTTCTTAAAAATTATAGACCCATTTGTGCCTAAGCCAAATCTATGAAGCGTTTTCTAGTGTTGTCACCAATCGTTTCGCCAGAAGATTTGACGAGATTCAGCCGTATTTTGTAGAGGATACGGCACCATAAGCCACAAACATACACTGAGGCAGATAATACAAAAGTCCGATGAGTATAATCAGCCCCTGCGTCTTGCTTCTGTGGACAATGATAAGACATTTGACTCCATGTAAACCTGGGCTGTTTTGAAATAATTACAGCGCTGCCATTTATCTTTATATGTGTATCGTATAAGTGTTTGTGTTGAGATGTCTCTACGACGTCGCCACTATGTTTTTCGAGTACAGGGCCAGCAATCTAAGCCCATCCAGTTGGGCCGAGTAGTGAGACAGGGCGGTGTTGTATCTCAAACTCGACTGGAAAGGTATAAACATAAATTATGACTACATTTCACATTTAGAATTCGCAAGTGATATACTCTTACTGCGTAGTCGTTGGATGAGCTGAAACAAATACAGGACAGCCCAACATCAGCATTTCGACGAATAGGTTCCGGCATGAGTTTGGAGAGAATCAAAATTATGATGACTAAACATGTAAATCCGAGATTCAATATAGTAAATGGCCATCTGCTTGAAATTGTTACGGAATAAACACACCTTGAGCAGACATTACAAAAAGGTTTTCTTACGTTGTAACAAAAATTAGTTGAAGCACGTTAAATAAACTTAGAAGGTATTATTATTCATTTTAATCAGCTTCGACGTATATCAAAAATATTATTCTTGATATTCCTTGCTAACGACTTTTATATTCTGTTTTAAGATTCAATAAATTATTTTTAGGGTTGTTTTAGAATTAATTATGTAACAAATTAATTTTGAACATTCTTTATTCCATAATATTTTAGTAGACATGAAAATATTTAGAGCAATGAATTTTTAGCCACTAAGGATAATTTTATGAGTCACCCGTAAATATTTGTACATACCGCTCTGAGATATTATTAAATTTTTGCTCACTGTAACCTAATTAAGATGTTGAAGAAAATTTCCAGGTTGGCGTTAAGGAAGATTTCTTAACAGAAACATATTATCCTCAAGTTACATGCGGAAAGTTTGCATATGTGAGCTTGCGGAACTCAATGTTAATCTTAGAATAAATTTCTCTGTTATGGCTTTGCAGCATTTTGCAGCATTAACTATGTAAATGCAAGCGGTGTTACAATTTTAAATTAACTAGAAATAAAGTTTAAAACATTTCTAATACATTAAATGGCGAAAGGGAGATCTTTCATAACAAAGTTCATGGGTAACCATGACTTCATACTCTATCGACTTTTTCAATTCTTTCTTCAATTTCATCAATTTCATAAACATTTTTTTTATTTTTACATAAATGGATAGGTATAGGCACACAAATCAGTAAAATTAATTCAGCATCCTGGTCATGACAAGATCTGCATTGAGTTCAGGAAATGAATTTAATATCGCATTATTTCCGTTTTGAATTTCCAAGCTAACTATAAACGAGTCATTCCATACCCTGAACAAGTTTCTCATCCGGTCACTTGTCATCGCAATGTGTGCGCCAATTTACTGCGAACGGCTGGCGATATTTTGTCCGCGGCTAAATTAACAAGTAATAAATGTTGAATAACTATAACCGAAATTTAACATGTAGTATTATAAACTTATTGTAAAATAGTGAAATCAGACTTCATGTTTCGAACAACGTTAAAATAAGTAGTTTTATTTAATTAATAACATTACAAAACGACAATTGTTTGATGCACGAAAATTGGCAAAACTAAATTTATATATTTATTGAAGTGATATACATAGATATTTAATCAGATGTTTATATGTTACCATAGTTATTAAAGTTACGTATCCTTTATTTGTTGAGCTGTAGGGACAAATAACTATTAAACTTTACTTTCTGAGAATCTTTTTGTAAAAGGTTGCTGTTTATATCTCATTATGGCTTAAACTACCACTTTGACATAAGGCGTAATCTACGTCGACGCACTAATCTGGGGTATCTACTTAAATGTTTATTTAAATGAAATTAATTTATTTCCTGCTGTTGATTGTGTTATGTATTTCCGTAATACCGATATTATGAAGATTTTTTTACTGAATCGTTTCTTACAAATTTCTTGACATTTATTTTTTAAGTGAATGTAAAGTAAAAAATTATACGTGGTATCAACATACAGCAATCATTTAACTCTCACATTTATACTTTGTAATATTTGAAATTAACTAAGAGCTGGTACAAGGCTGCAGGCTGATTAATAGATAATTCTAAAACCAAATATACAAAAGATAGTACATACAGAAAATACATTTTATGAGTCTTTGACATCAAGTATGTTTTTTTAAAAGGTAAATTTGTTGTAGATTCTCACCATGCCTTTGCGTTTCAAAACTACAAAAATAAAATAAAAACTCTCGCTTGTATTGTGTTAGTATTGTAATTGTAAATTATTTGGTAAAGTTATTAAGTCAAATAATTCCAAAACGTCTATACGTTTATTTACGCATAGAATTAACTATTTAATCTCTGCACAGCCGTTTCGTATTGTAAAATTATTGTCAGACGTGTCGTTAATATAGTTTATAGAATATGAAATTACTTATCGTATTAAATTTATTTTAGGAAGTCAAGAAGTTTACATACGTAATACATTCAGATTTTACTAATATTTTTTTTTTTCACAAATGCATTCATAGAATGCTCAGTAGTAGACTTCGACAGCCAGTTTAATGTGTGGATGAAGTGCTTTTTATAACAGTACTTTGACACCTGCAGTTTAAGTAGATTTATGTGACATGTATCGATATAATTCAATTTGTCATATTTCCTTTTAATCTACTACGCGATCACCTCCAGCGATAAATTTATATTGTTTCATATACTACCAGGGTTAAATTGAACTTATTAAATACATACATATAAGGAATTTTGATCTTTTTCATCATCATCGATCTATTAAAGACCTTAAAGAGACTATTCCAATTTGTTCTGAAATCGATGTCAAAAAGCGATTGGCTAAGTCCGTACACACAAATACACATTTATGAGCCCGTTAACGATTGTTCTAAAACACTCGTATAGTTTTAAAGCACTTTGAACGAGTTTGTTTTTGAAAGTATTATGATTACAGAAAGAAAAATGTCCAAAAATAACCGCACTTTGTTGTCAAATTTCCAACGTTTCAACTTTTGCAGTTGGTTTGGTGGATACAAGCGAAGTTGTATTAAAAAAAAGATTATGATGTTGGAACGAAATTGCGACCGAATGGAAGTTTTGTTTTGCAGAAATAGTTCCAGACTATTCTGAACCTCTCTTGTATATATCTTCTACTGGATTAGGATGGCAATATTTTCATTCTTTTGCCACGAGCTCCGCAACCTTGGCCTATGGAATGGGTTATTCAGTACAGAATCGCGAAATTTTCTTTTCTTTCTGATCATATATATTATCACACATATATCACATTTTACATATATACACATATCACATTACACATAATTATATCACATTTTCCTCTATATTAAGTGAATTTTTACCAAACTGAACCTTAAGGTTCAGTCATCCGTAATATGATGATATTTCCGTGTTTAATTTGATCTACTAACTCCATATTAATTTTTTAAGCTATATAAAATAATCCCCACGCTTCTTCCTTGTAGCTGCAAAAGTAATTGGCGGATTACCGACACTCACCAGTAGTATTATTACACAAAATTTTTTATTCATGTCCGGGACAGTGTTTCTGTGTTTTTATTAAAACAAGCGCAATAGTATATGGTAATACTGAGCTGGCTCCAATACAAGACGCAGGTGATTTGTGCGGTATAACACATGGCTGGCGGTAAGGTGACATCATTAATCTCGGAGAGTTGCCGCTGAAATCACCCTTGTGCAACATTGCACATTGATATAGGTCATCAAAGATTAGGTATATTAGTCGTATTTACGATAAATACTTTTTTATAAACATATAAACAAATTATAAACTAATAAGAATAATGACGAAGAAGATATACAATGTGAATGTTCAATTGTAGCATATTGAATTGTTGTTGTAGCAACGTGAAAATATATCCGTTCCGTTAATTCCGTTTGGTCAAATTATTTTTACACAAACGTAAAGTTTATGTGGCCTATTTTGTACATATTTAAATTTTACAATATCGAAATGTTTCTCTTTAACGGAGAGTGTAGATGAGACCTTAGATGCAAGCTTACAAAGTCCTATTTACCCTTGCAAGGTAAATATCCAGGTTACATTTATATTTTCCATTCATATGATGGTATGAAATAAAATTTAATAGGATTCTAATCGATCAAGTTACAACAATCGCATAACTTTCGTATTGGTATAAAAAGCGAAAGAAACTTCCCTTACAATATATGCCATACGAGCGGGTTAAAAAATAAACAAATCTATCGTTCGAAAGAATGTATCGATGGTCAACGTAATGGTGAGTAATAAAATGTTATTATTCGGATTATTCGTGTTAGAGGCGGAGTAAAAATATAACCCTAGAGCTCATGCTGAGATACGAGTGTCGTAAAAGGCGGCTAAACCCGGCGCTGGCGATATGGCTACTTGCTCTAACCGCCTGCGTTCAGCAACGTGGACGGTTCTGGAAGCTGTGCCCAGGGATCCCAGGCCCAAGTGCTCAGCGTGGGGATCATGGGCCAGGAATCATAAGCCTTCTCAAGGAAGGCTTATGTCCAACTGTGGACTTAAACAGGATGACGATGATGATAATGAAATGTTTGCATTTAAATGAATAATGCAAAATAAGTAAGTAATTATAATAGTTCGATTAAGAAATAATATTATGAAATAAAAGAAATTCGTACCTAATATTGAACAGTGCGAATGAAATATTTTTCGAATAAATAACACATCGGATTTGCATTTTTTCAATATATGTAAATTTAGTATGCTATTCAAAATGAACAAATAAAACGAATTCTATGTGGCTTTCAACACAAGGGTAAAAATATAAATTATGCAATATGAAATGATGGTTCAGTTGCGCTCGTTGTTGTGACGCGTTTAGCGATGCAAGCGACATCCAAAGAAAGGACGGGCGCGGACAGGGGGTAATGAACGAGCGCGATTATCTATGCTTTTGTACTCTAACAAGCGGTAAATAGGCATTTACATTTTGACTGTGATATGACTGCCTCGTTGGTCGAGTTGGTTGCAAGTGCGACTGCCGATCGGGAGGTACCGGGTTCGATTCCCGGGTCGAACACTACAAAATTTTCTAATTTAGATTTTCTAGAAGTGGTTTGGAGTCTGCATATGTGTCCGATGCATGACAATAGGCTCATCGCCTATTCCATATTGGGACGTAAACGTAACCGGTGAAACGTGGGAGTGTTCTGGATTCTTGTCCCGACCTCTTCGGGGATTACAGGGGTGAAGTTAGTATATAAGTGTTACCGAGCATCATAACCACTATAATATATTTTAATCTCTAATACGGTGGTTTGTATAATGTGTAATTATTTAATACGTTACTCTTCAGAATATAGCTACATATTTTCTTTTGATTGTTTAATATATACTATATATACTATTTAGTTATGTTTAACGTGCTTTTTTCTGATTCTGTAGCTGGTGAAACGTGGGACTGTACTACGCCTTTCTGCCTACCACACTCCTCTCCGGGGAATACAGGCGTGATAATACGATTTTTCTGATCCTAGTATTATTCTTAACTCCCTGTTTTGAAAATCAAAGATTATATTTTTTTTTCATCAGACCTTCACGTCTTAACGTTCTAGGAAGCTATTCCCATTATTGTTTGGTTGTTGGTAAATGTATAACTATCTGTCGAACAATGTCTCGAGAGGAAAGGAATATTGTACGACAATCAGTCGATGGAATCGCGCGAAACAGCGTTTGAAAGGGTTCATTGAAGACTTATGTAGATCTAATTTGATTTTCAGGTCAAACGGTGGAACCGATTCATGAATATTCAACAAATAAAAACTTTTGTCAACAAAAAATAAATAGAGTCTCTTTGGAACATTATCGATAACTTTCACCCAATATTATTTGAATAAACATTTAACTGTACTTGAAAAATTGTGCCGAATGTCACATACCACTTTATAATTACGTGTTCCAGATTTCAAAAGAGAAGGCGTGTAGATAATGTTACGTAAATGTTGAATAAAATAATGAAAAAAGAAACTTAAAACATATAGATAATTGTTATAAAGCTTTTAGTAAGAATACGACAATTTCAATATCTCAATTTCAATTAAAACACATACTTTCTTGCTTTACTTCACGTATATTTATTGAACGTAATATTATAGTTGTTATTTGTTGATCAGCATTGGGCATCTCACACGCGACGAATTAAAGGACCTGCGGATAATTTTTAGTTGAGATCAATGTGCTGGTTTAGTTTGTTATTGCTAATACATTTTAAGTTAATTTTGTAACTACTAAGCATGTTCTACACCACTCGCGCGAGGTGCGGGCGAATTTACAATGGCCGCTCATGTCCACGCGGTCTGTGACGGATACGCGTGTTAAATATTTACTATGTATATTTAACAAAATAATATCTATTTGTAGTATATCTAAGGAATATTTGTGGTACTTTTGCTATTTCAAATAAAATATTTTGACTATTCTGTCACTGGTGAATTAACGTTTACTTTTTTCTGTGAAAATAAAAAAAAATAACTATATAAAAATATCTCTCCTACCAGGTGGTCCGACGACCTGAAGAAGACAGCGGGAAGCTGCTGGATTCGGAAGGTCCAGGACCGGATGGAGTAGCGTCGATTAGGGGAGGCCTATGTCCAGCAGTGGACATTAAGAGGCTGACGATGACGATGATGATGATGTTACTGCGCAACGAACCAGTAGCTGGTTTCCCGCCAAAATTAAGATATTGTATCTAGGCCTTATCGTATCAGATTATAATAATATTAACAACGTTTGCAACGCTTAAGAGTTAATAATACAGTTATTTAAAACTGTATTTACTACCTATCTGTTATATTTCTTACGAATAGGATCCTTCTCTCATTTAACACAAGATAAACTTTGTTTTCTGTTAATACACGAATTAAATTAAATTAACAAAAAGTATAGTTATGTCCATGAGATGACTCAAAACTTTTAAATTTCGATAATATATTTTTAAGCAAAGTAATAGTATAGACGTTACCGCTCACTTATAAAATTATATTTATATTACGTATAAAACTATATTTAAATTCAATAATGTAAGCATGCCCTGGTTGTATGTAAACAACGTGTAGCTCGTGTACTACGATATATTTTTTTTATTGAATCTAGGATTTTGCGTCAGTACCATACAATTTCTCGACCTGAATAGCTCATTTACTGACTGAATAATTTTTTTCATACCGAAATAAAAATCTTAGTATAAAAAAGTGGGCATTGCGAACTTTTAATGAGATTTTTTATACTCGTTATTACTATTTTGCATGTATAAACTTTATTCTTTGTAATAAGTTCATGACGAAATTCTTAGTCTCTTTTAAACATATAAAAATAGTTCTGTTATGTAAAAAGACCTGCAGTTGTTCACGATCTGTATGTGATACCAAGCTCCGTGAGATCTAGGGCACATGTTTGTAAGAGACCGACCTATTCATTCTTTGTCCTATCTATACACAGAAGGACGATTGCAAAGTGAATCCTGGGAACAATTGAACACGCTGCACAATGAACTTGAACGCGTACTGCACCCTTCTATTTCTGTTTGCGTTAAATATTTATATAAATTTTCAGAGTTACATATAAATATAAAATACCTCAAAGTTTACTCGAAAATTGTCAAGAAATAATTATTTTAGGAAAAAAGGTTTTTAGCTTTAGAAGGACTAGTAATACGATTCATTTACTTATTACTTTTAAAAGTATCTATTTCAGCCATGTTATAAAGCCAAAAAGTCCAAACAACTTCGTATGGTGCGGCAATCCTATGTACAGGGAAGCCTCCTTTTGCCAAGAAAAGCACGTTCGCTGCACCTGTTTACCTCAACCCAAACAGCGTTTCCATTGTTTTGTTTTGAATTAAAGTATGTAAGTAGTAAGGACACAGGCGTGAGGCATTCTTAATTACACATCCGGAGAAGTAAAACATCAGTACCCAACCTTTGTAGCGCGGAGCCTTAATTTTGATTTTACACAAATATCTAAGTAAGTACCCAATATGTTATCTATGCACTATACTAAACAACGTATAAAACTTCAGCCGTTGAAACACGCAGATTGCGATTTCTCTGTAAAAAAGGAAGCTATTGCAAACCTTCAAGATAAAAGGCATGTGATAGATTCGTTTCTTGAACTACAAGCGCAAATTATCGTGCAAATTTGTCTTCATGTGGTTAAAATATTCAAATGGGGCAGAATAAATGTAGTTCATATACGGATTCACTTTTATTATGTTTCAACTATTTATTGAAATTCATTCCCATTGCATTATAACGATATTTGGTTTTACTTATAAAAAATAGCTCGACAATTAACTAAGCTCTCTAATTGAGTTTCAGCAATTCCATTACCAGAAATTTCTAGTCGAGACAAATGTCGATAGTGAAATTTTAATTTTTTTTTACATAATATAATTTATTGGTTAAGCCTTCAAGATACAAAAGTATGTTATGTAAGTAATTGGGGGAGCACTTATCTTAATTTTCTATAAAACGTTCACTTGTAATATTTTATTCAACCAAAGTAACGAGCCACAAATATGGACTGAAGATGTTAACAAGAACAGCCTTATTTTTTTCCAAGCACCACGGATTAATTGTTATTGTAAGAAAATATTCTTATACTGATGGAAATTCCGCTATTCTATTATTATTTTGTTGGGACAAACATTTCTTTTTTTATAGTTATTATATTTCTTTAGCTATTTGCTTAAATATTATTAATCAATCAATGTTCAATATTTGGATGGATGGATCAATGTTTGGACTGAATCAACGTTCAATTATAATTGGACATTGATTCATTCCAAAAGTTTCCTAGAATTCTAAATGGACTAATGAGTACCAATATTCTAATAAGTGTTTTATTGCCTCGCTGGTCGACTACTGATCGAAAGTTCCGGCATTTGGATGCCCGTATAAATGATTTTTTTACTTATTTTTTTGGTTATAATATCTTGTAGTGGCTTGAGGTCTGGATTTATGCCCTGTATATGGCAATAAACCAATCACCTATTCCATGATGATACGTGAACGTAACCGTAACTTTTTAATGATTCCAGTCGTTTTGTTACGTTTATTGGTTTTTCATTCCTAAAATTCTAATCATGCCGTATTTTCACAGCATTACAAAAAATTCAGCATTAAAAAAAGCATGTTACACATGTAACTATAGGTGTATTAAAAATGTAAACTGAAAGTAATTGTCAATGTAATATATTTAAAAAATTAAACTGAATGTAATTGTCAATGTAATGTAGAAACAACTAACAATTCGATTCAGTACAATATCCTTGTCTTCTCCACAGAGGTCCAAAAACGCTCGGGAACATTCAACGCGCTGTTGTTTTTGCGGCGGCGT
>DWEJ01002665.1:0-11211 GCA_018245835.1 Mysoria sejanus stolli | reverse complement strand
TCGACCCGGGAATCGAACCCAGGACCTCCCGATCTGCAGTCGCACTTGCAACCACACGACCAACGAGGCAGTCAAATATATTATATGCTAATTATATAGGCATAGGCTGATTATAAGTTGTTAGTAAAACGTGTTGAGCCTCTCTGTGGCAGGTTATAACTTTTGAAAATTCTTAACTTTAAAGTTTAAACTAAAATCACTTGACTACTCTTGTTGCATCGAAAATATTCTCATTTGATGGTGTACACATACCATCAGGTGGACCGTCAATAAGTTCGAACGCAACGTATAGGTCATATTTCTGATCAAGAAAACATAAGCCCAGCTGTAGGAAGACAATGCCTGCTTATTTATATCAGTGCTAATAACGACAGTCAGAAAGATGTATATATCCTCACATTTCTATGAGAAAATTTGTCCCTCGTTATTTACTATTGCAATACACAATCTGTCCATACCCTGAACAAATATGAAAAATAAAAAGAAAATTTCAAAAAGCGAAGCGCGAAGTTAAACACAAAAGTCAAAAACGTGCAGAGAAAAACTTTTGTTCCGTATAAATATAAATTCGTAACGACTAGTTCAAATACACATGCATGTGTAATACGCACATGTATGTATGACATATGCGTTTGTGTTCACGCCTGCTTTTGTATACATATCTGGTGCATGTCGAAAAGAGTAACTTTGAATTTTCTGACGTTTTTGTTTTGTTTTCATACAACCATTGAATACGCTTGCGTTTCATATACATATGTAGCTGGAGATTAATAAACCAATATTCAGTTCCATACGACTTTGAATACTCCTGGAGTAACCGATTAACAAAAACTAAGTGTTTGCTGTGATATACGGGAATTATGAACTTATAAGTGATAGCCTAGTGGTTTGAAATTCGACCTCTCACTCCAGGCACCCGGGTTCAAATTCTAGCGCGCACCTCCTTACAAAAATGTGCGTTTTAAGTTTATATGTCACTTGGTATAACGGTGAAGGAAAACATCGTAAGGGAACCTACACGCCTTAGAGTTCTCAAATAAAAATTGTTGTAAAAGGCGTGTGAAGTCTGCCAATCAGCACTTGGCCAGCGTGGCAGACTATAATATCTTTGTGGCCTTAATCCTCTAATTATGAGAGAAGATACATGTTCCAGCAGTGGAACGATAAAAAGGTCGGAATAAATATGATAAAATCTGGAGTTCAATCTAAAGTTATAAATATGTTTGAAAAAGTCCTACTTTCCCACCTTAATTATTAGAGTTCTACCTTCCAACAGTATCATGTTTCCGAAGTATCTTACCCTTTTCTAGTCACATAAAATTCTTTCTAAGAATATTATTCGAACAACCCTTGCAAACAGGGCGAACACACAAACAAATAAGATCTAAAGTAATTCAAATACCGGCAAACAAATATTTGCCTCAAACGGGGTTGAACCCGGAACATCCAACAAGGTAGGAAAGTAAATAAAGAGTATATTCCAACTTTTAAAAGTCTCTCGAGTGTATAATTATTTCGAGAAAAGGCCTCGTTTCGATTACTTTATATATTTTAGAATGTATTGATGGTTTTACAAGTAACTAGATGTACTTTGGCCAAGGTAACCCATAGACATTTTATGGTCGTCTTGGTGACACTTTAAGGCAGTGGAATATAAAAGGCTGATGCAATGATGATGGTGTTGCGTGTTTTAATATTCCAATTTATTCTACGAATTCATCTCGACACCTAAATATTTTCAGTACTGTTCAGAACTACTAATTAAGTACGTATATTACATTTTTTCATACATACATATCTTCATGCTAGATCCCTCACGGGGTAGATAGGGAGCGCCAAGTACCTGATATCTTTACATACCTGCCGCTCTTATTCTACATCTTACACAGACGCAGGGTTCGGAGACTTCTGATTTCCCCTATTTTTCTGACCAATTTTCTATATTGATTCTGTAAAGAATGTTTCAAAGCGGCTTCACAAATATATTGTTCAAAGGAAATGTCGGCTGTGAAAGTTTTTTGGTGTAACAATAGTCTTACAAGTTGAAGACAAGTGAATATTTAATGTGGGATCGGTTAAACGGATTTGGAGGGTGAATTATTTAACACAATCATACTTAACTACTCCCGGCGTTGTTTATGATGTAAGTTTTACCGCGACTCAGTCTGTGCTTTCAACTAATTTCTAGTGTGCTCTGTACCGAGACCACACCAAAAAACATATTTGTCGATATCCTAAGCTGAGGTGACAACTTATTTTGTCAACATGGTGGCTATCCCCAAAAGGTTTCGGGTTCAATTTACAGTGAGGCAAACAAGTTTATAAATTTTGTATCATTTATTCCAAATATGAGTTTGTAGGTTTTAAAGTAATATATAGATTCTCTACGTGTACTACTCATACCTATTGGAGTGGTGCATTCTTCTCTAAGGTACTCGTAGTTGCGACAAGATTTGACCAGCGGTGGGATTAAAAATTGTTGTTACAAATGTATGGTACTCGTATGTTTGTAATAAGCTAAAAGTTCTGTATAAGAATTTTTATCTGTTTTTTCCTTCAACTTTCCCTTTATTTATAAAATATTTATCAAAAAGTGGGAATTGTTACTTTTATAAATTTATTCACGTTCAATTTATGTCGAACTTAATGCCTAATATTTATAAAATGATAATATAATCATAAAATGATTACGATGATGATAAAATGAAATGCCTTGTATAATCGAAGGCAGTTCATTTTAGGGACCGGGGTTAACAGATCTTAATACTTTGATCATAAGATTGCGGATACTACGGAGTCTTACATCCAAACACAGTGAAATCAAACAGCCTAACGAGGTTTAACATTCAAATGATATAAAAAGTATCAAAATTATTTTTTTGGCATTAGCATCAGTTCACTGCTGGACACAGGTTTCACCGGAGGGATTATGCCCGAAATTCCCACGCGGGGGATGCAGCTTGGGGCTCGCAGAGCATCGCTTCTCGCGCCGTCTACGATCTGCCATCTGTATCGCGACACGGGATCAAGCAATGTACTCTTACTGCCCCCCGACACGGTAAATGTTTTGTACACGTGGTCAGAAACCGAGTGTCTTACAAAATTAGTTTTTAACTGGCGTCCGTTTTCCACAATCAAAAGAAAAAACGACTACAATTTAATTTGTATAAATCTATATGTCTAATTCAATAGAGACCTTGGAAGTTCGGTAGCATTTGAGCGAAATAGACAAGTCTGTCGATAAACTGACGAGTAGATGTTGGGTAGAGTTTGGCAAATAAATATAACTTGTGGAAACTAGAGCAAATCAGTTACGATTTTCAATTAACTCTTCTTACCAAAAGCAGCGGAAACATGTTACATGAAATAGGTCATAATTACAATGTGGATTATCATAGGTATGAATAGCTTTTTTTTATGTGGTGCAACATAATCTTGCGACGCTTTTTTTAGGCATCCCCACTTTGCACAGTTCTACGAACACTTCACAAGAAAGCTTAAACCGCTAATTGCTTGTGGTATAAAGCTTAAAGAGCTATAAAGAGCCTCACATGTTGCTGTTAAATAAAATTTGATTTGTAAATTGTTTAAAGTCTAATATCGGTAATTTTCAAAGGGTCTTTTTATTTCTTTCCCTAAATATGATTCTCTCTTTATAAGTGGAGGAAGCTAGAAACATACTTCACGTACTATCCAGCGGCGAGAATATATATTTTTACATACCATTGCATATAAACTTATATGTATATTAGAGTTATTCTTACCCCGCCCAGTTAGCATGAGCATTGTGAGCAAAAACTCCAAGGGGATGATCAAGTCCAACAGTAAACTGAGGCAAAGTAACGACTTGTAAAAAAGAGTTTATGTAATTCGAAAATCTCTATTTTAAAATATACTTTACTGCTAAATACGATCTTGGAAACAGAAAATATAATGAAAATTTAACGGTGGTAGATTTCCGCCTAGAGAATGGCCTCCGTGTTACTTTGGCTTATTATTCACGAAATGCCTGCGTTACTAAATAAAGGGCAGATCTGAAAGTAACTTCAACGTGTATATACATATATAAGTATACTATGTACTGTACCTATGTAGAGTACGGTCGGAGATTGCAGAAGCTCTACTGACACTTTTCTCAAACTTTTCCAAAGCTAAGTTAAAGTAGGTTCCATTTACTAGCGGGTTAATTCAATACTAAACTATGATAAAACAAAAACCTTTTAAACACATCTTTTAAGCTATAGTCTACATACGGATGAAAATATTTCTGGAGATTTTATTTTATTGCACAAAAATATTTTTTTTAATTTGAATATTTTTACATGAACGAGCAAAAGTTTGGTATGGCTTGAAGAGCTTTCAGTGAAAGATTCTTGTTAACTAACATCGAAGGATGGTCAAGACTTATAAAACTTAAAGAAGGGAATATAGGGCATGCCACTTCAAAATGCTTGTCTTTACCGAATTCTGGTGACCTGAAGAGCGCACACACAGACGCAACCCACCCCCGTGTACGTGATACCCACACGTCGGTGTCGCCCCTGGATCGGCGAGCGCTTAGTATCGGTCGTGGAGCCGACGAGAGCGCACGCGTGCTCTGTACGAAACGAACGAACGTCGTCGTTTGTCCGCGAAATCCTGAACTGTTGACCATCTGAGTGTGATTTTTAAAGGGTAACACGTCATTTGGCGGGAAACGCGTGTGCTTGTGGTGTAATGTTCCATGAATAAAGTCGGATCTGAAGGTTCAGTACAAGTGATCAGGATTGTAGTTTTGGAACGTCGAGTCGAAGCGTAAGCTATTTTTAATGATTTTCTTTTTGTGGTTATTTAGCCGATCTGCTGTTGCTGTTTGATCGTACTGGTCACCTATATTTTTATATTCGTTCCAATTTTAAATATTCAAAGTACGTTTATTTTGGAACGGAAAAGCTTGTATTGCAAGACATTGGGCCAATGTCTTTGAATCGTATTTCGATCTTCTGCTTTATAATAGGGAGTCCGACCTAGAAACGTGCGTAATAAAAGCGTATCCAAAAAAATATATTGTTTTATTTATCCCGTGCATTGTACTTAGATAACTTGCCTTTAAAACTTATTTTTTTATTGTCATGAAATTGTTTTTTAACAATTACGCTCATAACATGCTGACTGCTAAATTTGATGTTACAAGTTTTAAACGAAAAGAGGAAAAAGTTATAATTTTAAATACAAGCGAACATAGAGCTACAAAATTTATATAAATGTATAACGGACTAGGAAATATAATTTTTGATTTTGAGAGAACAGCACGATATTAGTTTTTCTAGTTTAAAAATAAACAATGTAATAACAACAAAATTCAAAACCAATGCCTCTTAATTCCAACCGCTACATTTTTCAGAAATGCTTATTTGGTACAGGAATATAACTCTATTTCTCTATCAATATATAATCACTCTATTTCTCTGAACAAGTCATTTTTATATATTAATATCTACAGTTAGAATGAAAGCGATACACTCATATTATATGTTCTGATATTAACAACATATACATACATACATTTGTAGGTATGTAGATATATTTATAATGTGGGATGGAAAAATGTCTTTAGTGGAATTGTATGTTTATTTTTCAATTAGGTTATTTAGAAATAAGGTTAAGGTTTTTGCTAAATTGTTTGTTGTTCATTTGTATGTAAATATTTTTGTATGAATCACAAGTATGCGGAGCCGATTTGTTTGAACTGAGTGATGTATCAGTACGTGTGAGTAGGAGGGCGTCAAGTATCAAGGGATCTGGCGTAATATTTTTGTTGTATAAATATTCAGTAGTAATATTATGTTCCTTGATATATATTAGTATTATTTATATTTATATATTATTCGTTGATATACATGTCAAAGGCTTAGATTAGCCTTATAAAGCCATTGCCTACCATAGATAATATACAACAATTGCTAAAAGTAAAAAATCCGTAATATAAAAATATTTATAACGTAACATGACGCCCTTAATCCGATCCACTACTAGAAAATCTAAATTAGGAAAATTTTGTAGTGCCCGATCCGGGAATCGAACCCAAGACTTCGCGATCTGCAGTCGCACTTACAACCAACACGACATAAAATATTGCATAAAAATACATATTTATAAATGTATTGTTACTAAATTGTAAATGTACCTACGTTTGAGAACGTAGCGTCAACATTTTGTGTTTCAAAGCGTTGAGATGTAACCAGCTCATTGTCACTTCAGCTTACTAATCGCATGTCAGTATCTTACTTACTCAATAATTTTGGCGATATTACCTTAGCTGAAACTTACCGCAGATAAAATGTAAATTCGGTAAAAGTAAATTTCATGAGCGCCGTGGTGTGTAACACTAGGCTTCATCGTTTGTATCAATGGCATTTTATATATAAAATTACGTTAGGCAGGAATAAGATATCGCTCCTTAGAACGACGTGACTAGCCATATGGGCCACCATATGAAAATGATTTCTTTGAAAACGCCTGTTCCAAGACCGTGATCAACGAACGCACAGACGCACAATTTTAATGGAAATGACGACCACTTTATGAAATTGCACATCGAAACAAATTCGTTCGACAACCTCCGAAGCTTCAGACAGTGCGCTGTTAGTTTTCAGCGACGCACTCGTATGAGTGCTTTGTTCGCTTTAGACCTGAAAACTTTCCCCTGTCACGTCAGTATATATACTGACAACAAAACTATGTACAAATATTTTTTTAATATAACATAACCTTAATTTTGTATTATAGTACACAGAGGAATGTTATATTACATGTTCAATGGAATAATGGATGAACTTATAGCATATGTACGTCACAAATCAATTAATTTACTTATATCATACATTAATTACAATTTTTATCTGACTCGATCGTAGAATAGTTGCAAGCGTGACTGCCGATCGAGAGATGTTGGGTTGAAATCCCGAATCGGGTACGTTGGGAAGGAAACTACATTTAGCTCGGAGTCTAGATATGTGCCCGATGTATGGCAATAGGCTCATCATCTAATCCATAGTAGGACGTTAAAACGTAACTGGTAAACGTAAACGTAAATGTGGGAGTGTACTACAGTCCTCTACCTATCAATTCGGGGATTACAGGCGTGATTTTAGGTTTAATAACAATAATATGATGGATACCTCACGTGTGCACGTAAAGAGAACCGATATGTTGATGTATATAAATTTCTAAATACTCTTACTTCAACATATATACGTGTATATATAACTCAAAGGTTACTGACTGACTGACTGACTGATCTATCAACGCACAGCCCAAACCCCTGGACGGATAGGGCTGAAATTTTGCATGCAGGTAGATGTTTGTTACTGTTTTACGTAAAAACTGATTTCCACGTGGGTGAAGCCGCGGGCACAACTAGTATCATATATTTGGTTTAGTGAAAGTCAGACCTAAGACCCCCGGTTCAGCATTCAGATTCACTAGTCATGGCGTATATTACCTGGTTTATCAAAATGCCATTTGGCGCGCAGTTCTGAACAAGCATCGCAGCTATGAGAACATGTCTGGCGTTTCATAATTGAACAAAAAAATACATTTCTGTATAATTACTTCATTTTATCATAATACCCCGAACATAGAAGGGAGAGTAAATAAGGCATTGTTTGAACAAGGCATCTCGTTTCGTTTCCCGAGTAAATACGTACTTCGCGTACCTACATTATCTTGTACCGGCCGCATTTTATCGTGCCACTCCAAATTTAATTTCGTTTATAAAATACTTGCTGATTTTGGGATGTCGTTGCACTTATAATAACTTGATATTGTTTTATGTATAATTCTATATATATTCTAGGTATAATATAAAAATAATTTTTTAACGCATCATTTGTAATACTACGTAGATGTTACTATGTAACTGCTATCTCATTTTTTAATTTCCCTATCTTGCCAGTATATGTGAAAATCAATAGATACAATGAAATATGGACGAGTTACGAGCAAAATTCCCATTTTCGTGGTAGTGGCGCTTAAGATATTGCTTAAGTGTTTATCGATTTAGTAACAAATATTGTATTTAAAATCATATTGTAACTAGCGACAGTATTCTGATTTGATTAGAGTATATACTTATCTCCTTGGTCTCTACATCCAATGTGAGTTAACGTACTCAATGACATAATTATCGCCAAGCTTTCTTCGTTCCACTGTTTGACATGGATCTCTTCTCAGCTTGTTAAGGCTGTGGTATGCTTGACGCTACCCAATGACGGGTTAGTCTTCACTCACCCTGGAGAACATTACTGATAACTTTATGGTTTGCAGGTTTACTCATGAGCTATTCTTTCATTGTTACACATGAACTCCGGAGACCTGGACCTGGAAATTTATTTCAAAACTTTACTGCTATAACTACTCGTAGATAAATTGTTACGAAATATTTAGTTCTAAATGAATTATTTTAGCTTATAACTGTTTCTCCCGAAATCTAAAATAATAAGTTTCTATGAATAAGATAAAGTTACTTCCATTGATTGCTTTGTTTCTTACAATCTTAAATTTTTGTTTTTAAAGTCATAAATTTTATATAAAATAATTTCAGAGGGGTTGATGTATGCTCTATGACGTTATAAACATATTACATATTCTTACAACCAGAATTGAGAATTTTTAATCATGCGGTCATGTGGTTAGGTCACTAATAGTTTGATTATTCACAAATAAATTATAGTTGAGAACTTAGAAAGCCTTTGGTTTAAATATATGACTTAAAACTGAAATACATTATAAGCGCTATTAATTATCACCATCAGTATTTGAAATGTCTCTACTTCTACTACGGCGATGTCTCTACTTTGCCCTCTCTACATGCGGAGCTCTACATTCTTAACTACACTATGCTATATCGATAGTTCTTTCACACGAAAAAATTGATAATTTCATACTTTTTTAAAATTTGTTGCAAAATTTATTTTAATTTGGAAGGTGGAAGGTACGAGTATACGAAGGGGAAGATAAACATGACAATGTTTGAACGTTTGAGTAAAATATCTCCGAGCCTCCATAAATATTCCACGTATATTAATATTATACAGTCGTCGTTTTCGTGATTTTATTATTATGTTACCTACTCTTTTTTCCCTTATCATGAGATTTTTCCTGTGTAATAACTGCCATATATGTTTGTAGAGCTGATAGAGCTATACATTTATGTATTTGCATGGATATATAAAACACGTAGGTACAAACATTATAATGTAGAGTAGCAAATATGTGCTCTCGTAATTTGAAGTTCCTAGTAGTGGTATAGTCTCGATTTTCCCGTCGTTTAGCAAAAGGTTCACTCCCTTTTCAATGGGATGTATATCACAAGAAGTGAACCAAGGAGTACAGTACTCTTATACTAAACCTTGGGGGACATACGTGCGTGTTGTTATGTTGTGTTACAAATATATTTTTTTTAAATTTTGATATGAATTTTAATGGAAATTATTTTATTTGAAATCTGTATATTACCAGTTTTTGAAGGAAATCTTGTACAATATTTGTACGTTATGTCCTATGTATTCTATGTGTATAATTTATTTTTTGTATGTGTACAATAACTTTAATCTTTTTTCGATATTATATATTTTCTAATTTTTGTTGTTACCTAAAGAAAATTCTTTATGGGATACGAAGTGGATCGAATAGAGTTTACGTACCACGGTATTTTCTTTACTAAATAAATAAACTATTCTCTCTAAATAATTTGTCGTCGTTCTGCAGTCTCAAGTCAGTCAAACACGCTTGCTTTAATTTAATATGCATACTAATTTTCCGCCATCGTACTAGTGGTTGTATATTTGAGTTTTGGTATCAAGCTGCCAAATGTAAGATTACCTTACAGGAACATAATCCTTAGAATGGAAGCAACACGATCCTTAGAAGTAAGCCCTTAATCGGTTTCAGATATTTCAGTCGCAGAGATAACAATCATCATGCACTTTGTCTATTATTGCGTTGACTAAAATAATGATACGATTTATGATACAAAAATGATACAAAAAATGAAATGATATGATATCATAAGTTAGTGTAATATTTGTGACCGGTGTATAGTATTAGGCTCATCCCCTATTACATGGAGTGACAACATAACAAGTGACACGCGGGAGTACTACACTCAGCTGTCTACCACATTGGGGAAAAACTGGCGTGATGTCATGTTACCCAATTATATGGTTTCGGTCGTGTTTTGCGAATGTTATTCACGACATTTTGATAAAAGCGTAGTACACGAGTACGTAGATCGGATGAAACATCCCGTTCCTCAGTAAACGCTCGCCGCACGTACGTATACGCCCCGCGGAGGCCGTGTTTTAACGACTTCTGTTTTATGTTAACAAAGAAATATTTTCC
The DNA here is from genome assembly GCA_018245835.1 of Mysoria sejanus stolli. Classification (NCBI taxonomy): domain Eukaryota; kingdom Metazoa; phylum Arthropoda; class Insecta; order Lepidoptera; family Hesperiidae; genus Mysarbia; species Mysarbia sejanus. The sequence continues at coordinate 828 of DWEJ01002665.1, read as the reverse complement.
GTGTACTAAATTTTTGGAAAAATTAAATATGTTTTGTAAAGTCGTATACACTCATATAAATATACGAATCGGTTTTTCAATGTTCATATGAAATCTTTTGTGTCGTACGATTATTGCGGTGTTTTCGCTCTATATATTTTAAGTGCTTTTAATAAAGCTTCTTAAGTTTCTACATATTAGACACGTGTAAAATATTTATCATTTTATAATTATGTATAATATGGTATTTATCATATTATACATAATTATAAAATGATAAGGGTAAAATGAGTAGATACTATTCCACTTAAAATAAGGAAACTTAAACCTTTCTACTATCTCATACTAAATGTATGGGAGTGTTTAATGTAAAATTTATGGATAATTCTAGTTTTATTTTTAAAAAGTTATTATTATAATTTTACTCATTAGGTAGAGTACTTTCGATATCAGTTTAACGTTTTTTGATATCTGTAATAGTTACGGAATAATTGCCTGTGCACACTTAACGATTACACCCGGTATAGCTTAAGGACTCATAATCGTAATTTTCTTGATTGAAGCTCTTACCTTTATTATAAAAATGTTTTGCTTTATCAATTCGAAAAAAAACATATTTGAAATGCTTATTGTAATAATTTTATATGTAATAACGAATTACTTCGGTTATTACACTATCATTATCACTATGGATGACTCACCTATCTAGATGGAATAGGCCAAATCCTAGCTGATGGGGGGGTCAGAAGTCTCCGAAAACGGCGTGCATGTTTGAAAAGAGTTATGAATGTGGAGGAGGCGCGGCAGGTCTGTAAGGATAGAGATATTTGGCACTCCGTGCTCTCTGCC
>DWEJ01002664.1:0-11212 GCA_018245835.1 Mysoria sejanus stolli | reverse complement strand
AGTGGTTCGGAGTCTGGATATGTGTCCGATGCATGCAATAGGCTCACCACCTATTCCATAGTGGGACGTAAACGTGACTGGTGAAACATGGGAGTGTTCTGCATACCTGTGCCTACCTCTTCGGGGATTACAGACGTGAATGTACGTTTTAATTATATTGGTGCAGTGATAGCCTAGTGGTTTGAAATTCAATCTTTCACTCCGGGAGTCCAGGTTCAAATCCTAGCGCGCACCTATTTATAAAATGTGCGTTTTAAGTTTAAATATCACTTGCCATAACGGTGAAGGAAAACATAGTGAGGAATTATGTACACTTTATAGTTCATAAAAAAATGTTTTGTAAGGCGTGTGAAGTCTATCATCATTATGCCCCTACCCAACTCATTCTGAGAGGAGATCCATATTCCAACAGCGGAACTATTAAATGGTCGGAAAAAAACTGCTTAAGTATATTCATCAGCCTGAGACTTCAAAAGAACGACCCGAAAATCAAGTTTCCCACGACCATACCAAATATACCTTCAATAAATATTATATTTCTCGTTTGTTTCTGTAACATAAATATTATAAAGCCTCATAAGTTGAACGACATTTCAGTAGACACCTAAACCAACATTATTCGCTCTAAATACTGAAGTAATGTACTTTTAGTACAAATATTTGAGTTACGTCATTACCTGACAATTGTAATTATTTATGAATCATAGCCGCTCTATGGGTTTGACCTCGACATGGTCTCATGATTTTGTTTGGCAATAGGCAACTTATATCGCTAACTAAACTTTTTTTAGATAACAGTCGATATTCGTACGTTGTCACTGCACAAACATATAAACTTATTTTATGAAATCTTTATCAATAAAAAGAAAATTATATTCAATACAAACATCAACATAACTTCTGATTAATTCTAAAGTGCTGACTTAGATTTACATCAAATTAGTAATCCACGTATCGTTGATTGCTTCAATTTATCGCTACATGACCACGTTCAACACCATGAAGGCTGTAATGGTCGGGGAATGCCACCAATTGCTACAGTAAGGACGTATTTAATATTCGCTCATCATCAACTGAATTTATAAATGATGTGCGAGCAACTGTGATCACAAGCGGGACATATCTGGCAACTAACTTGCGTCTAACGGAGATAAAATTATACTACAATGTGTTTGTGGCTCTTAACCGCGTGTTTGGGGCTGTTGCCGTCAAGCCCCACACCGACTACCGTTGTCATAGTGCAAGGAGTACCTACGCCTATTCTACAGCCTACGACAGCTGCACCCACTACTACTACAGCTGCTACAACAACTACCTCCGCAGCTACTACAACAACGACACGCCCTCCAACTACGGTATCTACGCCAACGACGACACCTATACCAACGATGGCTCCTCCTCCACCAACGACGGCAGCTCCTGCAACTACGGCAGCTCCTGCAACAACGGCAGCTCCTGCAACTACGGCAGCTCCTGCAACAACGGCAGCCCCTGCAACAACGGCAGCTCCTACAACGGCCGCTCCTCCAGCAACGACTGCTTCGCCTACGACGAGTACGACGACAACAACCACAGCTCGTCCAACTTCACCTGGTAACAACTTGACATCTCAATCTCCGGTTGTGGCTAACCTTTCATCTTCTCAAATGACTAATTTCATCAATAATCGCGAAGAGCTATTACCAGTTGTAATTTGTAATGATCCTGATGTTATATGTATAACTAATCCCGATGAAAATGCTTCAGGACCGCTACCGATAGATCCAAGAGTTGGAACTACCCCGGCAGCGTCTGCTGCTTTGCAGGCACCGCCAATCTCTGGTTATAGTGCCCAAGCGCCGTCATATGATACAGCTGTAAGATTTCCTAGAGAGCGGAGAAATGTTAAATATAGACGTTACAATAGGAGAATCAGTTTAGGAAGTATTATGAAAGGCATTCAAACATTGGGAGACAACAACCATGATATTGAAAAAAGACAAAGTTGCCGATGCGTAACCGCTGGGACGTGTGTTACAAACAGCACAAATGCAGGAGCGGGTATGATAGACGTTCGCATTGTGACCCCGGTAATTCAATTAACGTTACTACTGATTACGATGAGGTAAAAGTTAATAAGAACATATTTATTATACTTTTATTGACTTCCGGAATTACATTTTTAGGCCGGACAGTGTCCATCTGGTCAGGAATACTGCTGTGGATCGACAATTATAGCTTGCGGTACGTTACAAACCGTACCCACCACCGCTATCGCCCCTGCAGCTGGACAAGCTAACTTTGGGGAATATCCGTGGCAGGTGAAGTATTTAATAACGAAGTGGCGTATTTAATAACGAAGCATGAAATATTAATGATTATTTGGTATAATTTCGCTTTTTTTCCCCCTGTTTTCAGGCCTTGATACTGACAAAACAAAACGATTACTTGGCCGGTGGTGTCTTGATAGACCAGTTAAATGTTATAACAGTAACACACAGGCTTACTTCCTATATGTAAGTAATATTGTAAATTTAACTATTGTACATAGGCCACAGGAACTCAATAAATAATTGTTGTTTTTTAGTGTTTCAGGAACGGCTCCTAACGTTAAAGTTCGGCTTGGAGAATGGGATGCGGCAGGAACATATGAACCTGTACGTTATCAGGAATACACTGTGCAAAAAGTATTCTCCCATCCTTCCTACAATGCGAATACCCTTCAGTTCGATATAACAGTATTACGCCTGTCGGCTTCAGTACCATTCACACCTATGAATGGCTCTGCCACTACTATTAACCGTGCGTGTCTTCCACCTTCCTCTACAGCCACATACACGGGGCAAAGGTATGTACGTTACTAAGCACATTATTGTTTGCCACTTACGGATTGTTCATGTAAATGTATTTCAATAATATTGTTACAGGTGTTGGGTGGCAGGTTGGGGAAAAGACATGTTTGGAATTCAGGGACAATATCAACAGATAATCAAAAAAGTAGATGTTCCTATTGTAGCGCCTGCAACATGCCAAACTCGAATGCAAACGGCTCGACTGGGGTCTAGTTTTGTATTAGATACAACGTCTTTCGTGTGCGCAGGCGGGGAAGCGAACAAGGACTCGTGCACTGTAAGAATTTATTGATACATTTATATAAAATCATGTTAATTCATTCTTACAAGTAGAAAGAGAGAATGGTAAAGAATTAGTTACACTTACAGAGGAACCATACTTTATGGCACCAGCTTCAATAGTAAAGATGAGCCTTGCGCTTGTTTCACGAAGCGCTTTTTGTTCGCATCCTTAGCATCCTACTACGTGCTAAAATAACATCGAATTAGAACTGCATACCAAAGGAATCATTAATTTTTTTTCCACTTTTGAATCACCATTTAACGGTTTTCTATTGCCAAAATACTTTATAGCATAGATGCCCGATGAATGGAATGTAGGCGAAACGCACATCCATCAAATTCGTCTACTGTTCTAATATAGTCTACTTTGGGGGTGATATTTTTTCATTTACATATATACGCGTAGACATAATGTTTAAACTCTAGATAGATGATAGTTTTTTTGCGAATTTTTGCGACGCAGTGACAAAGCAAACAGGCCGTCAACACGAGAGACGATCGAACCTAGTTTTCAGCATATCACAATGTTCGATAAAATTTTAGGACTCTATGTATTAATCGTAGGTTCATTCGTATCTACATATTATCACGTGTGTCTTCTGTCGTGACAGGCAGAAACGAACGCCACCCGCCTTAGTATAAGCGGAAGTATTTCGGCTCCGCCAGATTCATTAGAGTGGTTATCCATGGCAATCTGTTAAAGAGTCGTAGATACGGTTTATCGTTCTGATGAAGTGTCGACGGCCAGGGCGACGGCGGCTCGGGGCTGGTGTGCCAGGCGAGCGGCCAGTGGACGGTGGTGGGGCTGGTGGCGTGGGGGCTGGGCTGCGCCGGCGCCGGCGTGCCCGCCGCCTACGTCAACGTAGCGGCGCTGCTGCCGTGGATCCAGCAACAAGTGGCTGCCGCTTAGCGAGCTCCACGATAATCCTGAACTCATAATTGAATCTGTACCTAAGAGTTTTCCAATTGTCTTCTTAATAAAACTTTATCTCAGAATTAGAATACACGACGCGGTCTTTTGTACTTGTCGATTCCTCTGTGACGTTGTCGTCAATATGACCGTAACGGCATCAGTGTTGATGTCCTGTGTAACGACTGTATACTACTCGTATCCTTTTGTCTATTGTACTGTTTGCTGATAAATTGAACTCATTGTTAAATATATTAAATAAAATGAAAAATAAATAACGTTACAAGTGATACTACTTTTTAAATAACTTTTATGAAACGATTGTCATCTTTTGGTTCTTTATGGCATCCGTGTCGGGGCGGATAAAAGATATATCCCCCGACTTCATGCCAGGATACTAGCGTGTCATAAATGGCCACTAAGCCCGGTGTTGGCAGCCCGGGACGCCGCCGGACTGCAGCGTAGGCTGCCTGTATGCCAAGCAACAAAACTCTCAGGGGAGACTTATATCCAGCGCTGGACTTGACAGACTGCTGATCGTGATGTAACTTCTTTGTAATAGCCAATTGTGCACAGTGTACATGGTGGTGATTGAAGGAAATGAATAAATATTTGGTGTACCCTTGGCAAAATGTTTTGGGTGATCCACATAAGTTGTCGTGCTACTTGTAACTCAGTGTGTAATTAATTCACGTGTAATACATTCAGAATGCACGTGCAAGGAAGATGCTTTGTGTGAGAGTACTGTGAAACGGTGTACATATAATAAGATAATGATCTGTTGGGATAGAGATGTTTAGCGCTAAATGCTTTCTGTTTACGCCGTAAGGGATCCGGCGTGAAGATATGAATGTGTATATAAAAATCCAAGGTTTCAAATGTATGCTCATTTCCTGATACCGGTATATACAATAACATAAATAAATATTTAATATCATCATGTATATTTTACATACAACCAATAATGAAAAACAAGAGTGAACATAAACTAACATTTACTTTAGACGAAGCTTAACAGGTCGTTCGATTAAATTAACAATAACTACAAATAGCTGTGTAAACATTATAAACGGTTCCCCGCGAGGGCAAATCGGAGCAGCGTTCTGAACGCAACATTCAACAAGTTAAATTATTTTAACGTTACTAGCTACCGCGTAGTTAACTGGGACGTAATCTAATATTGCAGCGGAGACTCCCGCGTTACGGACGACTTCGTTCATCAGACTGGCCGCTCAGTCCTCGGCCCGCTCCTGCTTCACCGCGGGCGGCGAGGGCGCGGGCGGCGGCGGCGACGACACCTCGATATACTCATCTGTATTACGCTCCTCCTTAATTTCTGGTTCTCGTTTCACCGACGCCGCAGGAGGGGTGGAGGCGGAGGACTGAGACGCGGGTTCCGGCGGCGCCAGGGCGGCCCAGGCCGACGCGGCACCTCTGGCGTAGGCCTCGTAAAAGGCCCTCTGCGCCAACTCCGCCTCCTCCAGGTGGACGAACGCGTGGTTGTCGAGCTCGGCGCGAAAGAAGAACTTAACTCCGCAGCGACCGCAGTCGTACGGCCTGGGCGCGGCGGCGTGTTCCGGCAGGTGGCGCTGCAGGCCGGCGGCGCTCGTGAACACGGCCTGGCACAGGTAGCACGTGAAGGCGCCGATGCCCGCGAACGTGTGCTCGATGAGGTGCGCCTGCAGCCCCGTGGGCGAGCCCAGCGTGCGGCGGCACAGGCGGCAGTCGCGGTCGGCGGCGGGCGGCGCGCGCGGCGGAGCGTGGCGCGCGTAGCACGCGGCACAGGCGCGCGCACCGCCGCCCGCCTCGCCCTCGGCCAGCGCGCGCAGGCAGATGGCGCAGCGCTGCTCGTCCTCGGCCGGCCGCAGGTGGAAGCGCGCGTGCAGACGCGCCTCGGCCTCGGAGGCCAGCGTCTGGCGGCACACAAGGCAGGGCGCGGGCAACGCGGGCTGGTGGCGCGCCAGGTGGCTGAGGAAGGCCTCCTCGCTGGGCAGACGCGCCCGGCAGCGCGCGCACGTGTCGCCCGCTACCACCTGCGGCCCGGTATACACTCGGTAACGCTTTCGAAAATTATAGTGCGAATGGCATACGCGTGAACGACGTGAAGCTAAGTGACATCGAACAGTCGATAGGGGTTGCGAGGCCTCCGCTGACAAGTGTTCACGAGTACTATTGTTTCAAAATATATTTCTTTGAAGTTCTTTCTTTTGGTATTTTTTTTGTTTATTATTAATTATTGTATCCATTTTCTCCTAGATACATTAGTAAATTATAAATAAAATTCGATACTAATTCATTCGGTATTTTTTCATCGTTATGAGTGATATATTTTTCAAATTTAAAACAGACTTGACAGAAAGTACTTAGTCAAAAGTAAAGAAGTAATAAATATAAAAAATGCATTCTAATGGATAAAAGTAATAAATATAAAATCTTAGAAAGAATAAAAATAAATATCTTTTTTAACATGGGTACAAACAAATCTAAATAAATTATAAGAGACACCAAATTTTACATTGGATTTTAGTAAAAAGCGCACCTTGCAATGAGTGAGCTTGTGCTCGGCGAGCACGGCGGCGGACGGCAGCACCTCGTCGCAGATGAGGCACTTGTGCCTGGCGGCCGCCGCGCCCGAGTGCGCGCGCGTATGCGCCTCTAGTTCGGCGCGGCTGCGCGTGCGCTCCCCGCAGTACGCGCACTGCAACGCCACCGAGCCGTTCTTGCGGCGCCGCTCGTCCACGCCCGCCGCGCCGCCCTCCGCGCACGCCGCGCCCCCCGCAGACGGCGACCGCGGCCCGTCCGCGTCCGCGGCGTTGTTGTTCTCCGTGCGCTTCGCTCTAGCCATGTCGCCATTTAAAGTCTGAAGCGAAATGAACAAGACGCACGAATGTCAGTTAGACTCGAATATTTACACAATTTAGGGAGGAAGGTCAAGAATAATTAGACGTGTAAAATAAAAAATATGCCCACCTGAGGGCCGACTGTATGATGAATTTGCATGTGTCTCTCGAGGAGGTACTGCACGGCGAAGGTGTCGGTGCACAACGGGACGGGGCAGCGGTAGGCATGATGCGAGGCGGCGTGCGCACGAAGCGCGCGCGCGCCGGGCAGCACGGCGCCGCATGCGCAGCGCGCGCCGGCGTGCCGCGCGCGCACGTGCGCCGCGCCCTCGGCCTCAGAGCGCAGCGCGCCGCCGCCCGCGCCGCACGATCGGCACACCCACACCTTGCTCTCGCCACTGTGCGCCACGGCGAAGTGCACCTGGAATCGTGAATCACTCACTATAAGAAAACTATGTGTAGGAACATTTAAAACATAGTTCCCTACAATTTCTATCCTTCCTCTGCTGGATACGGGTCTCCTCTCAGAATGAGAGGGTAGATCATGGTTAAGCCCATGGTCTACCTCACTGGCCAAGTGCGGGCTGGCAGACTTCACATGCCTTAGAGAATATTTTTTTGAAGAACTCAATGTACATATTTCCTCGTGATGTTTTCCTTCACCCTTATAGCAAGTGATATTTAATCTTACAACGCCTATTTCTAAACAGGTGCGCACTAGGATTTGAACCTAAACCACCGGAATAAGAGGCTAAATTTCAAACCACTAGGCGGTGGCAGTGGTAACTGCTGTGAGATATTTATGATCACCTAAATAATAGGAAACAAAAGGACAAATGTCCTTTTGTTTCCTATTATTTAGGTCATCATGATCAATGAAATATTATGTGCCCAGCGGCATACTAAAATTCACTACAAGAATGGAATTGATTACCTGAATGGCGACTTTCGAGTCGAATATTTCCTTGCATAGCGAACAACGATAAAGATGATGTGCGTGCAAGTCAAATAGATGTTTTTGTAAATCATCGGGTGCCGCGAAGCTGCGTGCGCAGCTGTGACACGTGTACTCGCACGAGGCGGCCAGGTAGTGCGCGGCGAGGTGTCGCTCGGACGCCGCCGCGTCCGCGAACGTCGCGCCGCAGTGCAGGCACGGCGTCGGGCTCGAGCGGGACAGCTCTGCTCCTTCTTCCAGGTGGCCTTTTAAATGAGCCCGAAAAGCTTCAAAGTCAGGTAAAGCGGCGTCGCATTGGTTACACAAGAGGGTGCTCGGAGATAAAGCTGTCTGAGGCGTTATACTATCCGAACTTAGCCTTGGCCGTTTCATGGGAACAATGTCATCAGATCCTCTTCGGCTTAAATCCGTAGCAACGGGTTGATCGACTGATGACTGTGTTGCGTTCTCCCCATTTAAAAGTGCAGAGTGTGCCGCGCGCACATGCAGTTGTAATTGTTCCATGCTTGTAAAAGTGTCGCGAGTGCAGTAAATGCAAGCCAGCAGAGTTGGAGGTGGCTGAGATGCCACTCTTCGAGGAGGTGTCATTGAAGTGGCATCAGTACCATGTGCACTGGCCATATGAGCCTGAAAAGTACAATAATGTTTTCATATACTACTTAGTAAAAAACCTTACACATATGTATATCATCTGGATTAAAGTCTGTTTAAAATTATACTCTAAATTAAAAAAATTGTTTTCATAACAAATTTCAAATTTGGTTGGACCAAACCACACCTGGAGCATGTCTGGTCTTCGGAAAGCCTCCCCGCACCGTAAGCAGCGCAAGGGCCGCTTCCGCTCAGCGTCGCGGCCCTCGCGGTCGCGCTTGTGGCCCTGCATGTGCGCGGTCAGCGCCGCCGCCGTGTTGTAGCCGCGGTTGCACACCGTGCACTGGAACGGCTTTTGGTTGTCGTGCGTTTTCATGTGAATCTTCAGATGATCACTGAAATAATGTATAAATTATCGCCCATATTAATTCATTACTCAAATAAGTTTCCAATAAAATTAAAACGATTCGAAGACTATAACTTGTAAATGGCTGATTTAGTACAAAGAAGAAAAGAAATATCATCTTCGAATTATAAATTTAAATTGGAAATGAAGTCATTTCTGTATTACTGGTTTAATAAATTTATAATTTTAACGTCGTTTTTTAGAGTCCTTAAGTCTATTTGTATGACTACTCAAGACTGAATAGCTCTGAAACATCGGAATAAGAATTTAAAATTGAATAAGATAAATCGTCTTTGTGTGAGCCAAGAAAACAATTTGTCATATGAGACATAAGTGGCCACATAAAGCCCGGACCAAACAGAACTAACAAAGAGGCTTTTCACGCAAACTACAGAATAGAGGCGCTCGCCCAAACACCTCCGCTAATGGCCGCGCTCGGCGCGTCGGTTTAGGTTCGGGCCATTATTTTATTTTTGTGAGGCCCTCGCCACCATTTGTCAGTGCATCGTCTCTTTTCTGTCGACGACGGAACGCTGGCTCGACAAATTGCGTGGAATTAGTCACGTGACCGCGGCGAGGTGACGAAAAAGGTGAAGCTCCGTCCCGTGCCCGCCAGCTTTGTGACTCGGGCGCTCATCAATCTTGATGCGTGCTCATTGTCATACACGCACCTCTCGACATTCTTCTTAGATGTACACAAACTAGAATGTACCGAGAGACAAATTAAGTTCTTTTTAGAGCTATTAGAGTTATACCATTTAAACGTTTAAGTGGTAACTGTTAACATTACTAATTTCCTGTAGCTATAATTATGTTGTAACTGTATACGTAACTATAAAGTAAAATAAAAAAAATGCTAGGGTCAATGGTAGCATAATGGACAGTTAAATCTCATAAATTTCAAGGTAAATGTTATTGCGCATAGAGTGTACCTCCTGGAGAAGGCGGACTCGCAGTGCGCGCAGCGGTACTTGCGGTCGCCGGTGTGCAGCTTGACGTGGCGGTCGCGCGAGCGCTTGTGCTTGAACAGTCGCGCGCAGAACTCGCACCGGAACGGCATCTCGTCCGTGTGCGTCTGTACACAACGCCAACAACATAAAGCTCTTTATTTTGCACACCTGCACCTAACAAGAGACTAAAAATTGTAAATTATCAGTTCTTTCCTTGCTTCGCTTTGATTGTTAACTTAAGTTTAAATTATTAGGAATAAATAAGTAATAACTAAAGCAAGGGGACTGGCTCGTTGGTCACGTTGGTTGCAAGTGCGACTGCCGCTCGGGAGGGAGGTCTGCCCGATGGACGGCGATACGCTCACCACCACTCATTCTCTCCTCTCTCATCATGTTCCAACATGGAACGTAAAACGCAACTAGATCAGACAAGTCGGAGACTACAGGAGCGAACTTACGTTTAACACGTAATTAAACTAAGATACACAATGTTAAAATGTAGCATAAACTCATTGCCATGTCTAGGACTATATTACTGCGAAAGTTTAGTGCACCACGTGTCGTAAACTTTGATGTTAGTAGTACGATTAGACTAGACGCACTATATTCCAATTTAATCCACAAGGGCTGCAATATATCTGTGACTGACTTTAGAAAGAACTTTAGGTCTATTAGAGGTGGGATACAAGACTATTATAGATTGCAGTGATCAGGTTCGGTGGCTTGTGTTATACTTTAATAAAAAAGGAAGGATAAAGGAAGTGAAATACAAGTTAGAAAATTGCAAGATCTAGAACTAATGCAAGTTGACGATCAACAGTAATATCAATAAAACAGACGGCAGGTTTAATGTAACGTCGACAGGTAAATGCAACGTCAGCCAACGCTTAGGTATCTCAATTTACATGTTCGTACAATTGCTGAAAGCCGCTATTTGCAACGCTAAGGGTGTGTACAAAAATTTCATAAGTACCTTGAATCAACTGGATGAAAGAAAATTCTTAAAAATAGGCATAGCGTAAACCAAGGGTATTAAACTTGCGGCCCGAGATGAACATTTATCGGCCCAGTCAATATATCCGACGCAAAGTAGAAATAAAACAGAAAAGTCTATTAGAAAGGAAACGAGCATATAAAATTATAATATAATTGTCGCCTCAATAATATTTACCGCAATAATTATTCGCTTTTGTAATGCGGATCCCCAAACAACAAAGGCGAGCAAGCAGCAGGCGCGAAATTATTTCGATGTTTGGAAGTACTTATCAGTGCTATTATTTCTTGTCATGAATGGAAATAAATCTCCTGTCCGAAACTGTATTAGTAACGCTCATGTTGGGTGAATTTTAGAAGTAGTCTCGTTCCATCAAGTTTCTCCCGATATAGGAAAGACAGTATCACAGAAGAGATGTCAAGTATCGGAACGTAAACAATAATTTAACGTTAT
>DWEJ01002663.1:0-11212 GCA_018245835.1 Mysoria sejanus stolli | reverse complement strand
AATCATCTATTCCATAGTGGGACTTAAACGTAACCAGTGAAACGTGGGAATGTTCTGCATTTCTCTACCTACCTCTTCGGGGATTACAGACGTGAAGTTACGTTACGTTACGTTATATTAATACTTGACATTCTAACGTCAACATATTGCCCTAAGTTAATTTGTAAATCAAAACATAACCTAAAAATTTACCTTGGTATTGAGAGAAACGTTGTTTGTTTCTTTCTTCTAATTCTCGTTTTTTTTCCAAAATCTTCTTTTCTTTCTCTTCTTCTCGCTTTTTGATAGATTCCGTCTGTCCGACGGGAATAATATTCGAGGAAGTGTTTAAAGCGGCTTCATACTGCTGTATGTTTTCGTACATTGGAGCATTACCTACGGGGATTTTTGTCTTATGAGAGTAAAGTGCTTTCATTGGATCGAATTTAGAACTACAGGCACTAGTTTCTGATTCAGAGGTCGACGAATCTTCAGACATTATTAAGTACTCCGTCAAAGTTGTAAACAATAACACTAGAGGAACCGAGCGAATGACGTGTGTCAATGTCAAACTTCACTCACCTAGTGTCAAAGTCAACGTTCATATTTAGTAACAAAAAAAGAAATACACGTATTCGAATACTAAGTATAAATATTATTCAATGAAATACAGCAATGCATGAAGAGAACGTACTTTTATAAAAAGATTGTATATTGAAATGAACATTCTTATGAGAAACGGTAATACATGGATTAAACCATATTAATTGTATCGATCAGTTTCTTAACTTAAAGAAATTAAAATGGTTACAATTTGCAATACTCTCACAAATCTTTTTTATATTAGCATTGCAGTCATAGTGATCTCATAATAGAATGTTGAAGGCTCTTCCTTAATCTGAAACATGTTTAATTATTGTAACTCATAAATAAAGCTGGATAAATAATTTTAATGTTACTTAAGTTAATAAATGTTTTCTACTTAATTTGTAAAGTGGTCCTTAGTACTTCTAATTAATAAAGGTACATTTTAATAGACAATAAATAGGAAAGTTTTCATTAATATTTTGTTACAATCGTACTTAAATTACATGCTTACTTCAGATGACTTTTAAACCTTACAATTAGTACAAATTTATAAATTATTGTAAGGTTTCTATTACATGACAAAAATATTTTTAACAATCAAATAATATCTAAAATAACCATTCGTATAAATAACATATTATAGAAGTCGAACTAGTTGGCTACGTTGTGCGCGATAGTATACAGCAAGGTCTTCATAGCAATAACAAGCAATAGGAAGTAAACGAATCAAGGCCAGTTCTCAGTATTGCACATGTACACTAATAAAAGCATATACAAGGGGATTGGTAATAAAAATATTTTTTTCGTTCTTCTTTAATTTAATTGACTTGTTGATGTTTGTCAAGTTAAGATTTAATAGTGCATCAATAAGTTTTAATATTACTTCGTAATGTTAATACGCGAACAATAGCTAAGAATTAGTGTCATTTCATTAATATTATTTTAAACATTGTCTTCGAATAAGTCTTAAAAACAAACTTTTTTTCTACGAATTGTAAAAACGTAAGGACGCTTAACACATTTGTTTAGATAAGTTACATAAAGTGTAAAATTAAACAATACAAACTGCAATTTCTGTATTACATAACGTTCCCGAGCACTGGCGTATATACATCGTCATGACAACCGCAACATGGCTGCCGAGTCAATGCTCTGTTCGCGCCAATTTAATTTCACTTTTAAACGACGAACGCGAATCAAACCAGGATGACTTACTGATACTGCTAATTAATAAATGAATATAATAAATATTTATGTAACAATAATTCGCTGTTTATAATATTCTTTCGGATCTTAATGTAAAGTAAAACATAATTTAAAAACTGATCGTTAATACTGTAAATATCTTTAGAAAAATAAGCAAATTGTCACTGTAGATATTTTTAATTGCGAGTTAGCCTAAACCAACTATATAATTACCAAGAATGGGTTAAATTACATGATTATCAACATATTACATATAAAAAACCTTCTAATTAGTGTGCGTCTAAATCGCATTGTCTATGAAAGACGAAGAAATAACATTCTTTTATTCTTATTATACAATACGTCAAGAAAGTGGTATAGGAAGCGAATGGAAAACAAAAGTCTTTCATCGCAATTAAAGAGAGAGGCCGGCCGTGAAGCATTGTATAGGTTTTTGTTACATGCGGCAGTTTTATACCTAGTTGCGAATCTTCCGCGTATTGTTATCTTTATATTAGCAATTGTAACGATTTAGTCATATAAATTATTTTACTCGTATTCAAGTTTGTCTTATGCCCGGTTTCTGAGGTCTCGAATTAACTTGTCAATAGCTATTGGTTCAATAAAGTTATGGATAACTTAATTGCTGTTTATCTACCGGTGCGTTTTTGAGTATAGAGGAAAGTATAGAAGTCGATACTAAGTTCATATTAGACCTGAACACATGACTTTAGAATATTGTGAAAATTTTAAAGCAGGCAAGAGAACCGTTTACCAAAAATAAGGCAATTAGTGATTAAACAATTATTATAGTAGTACAATTAATTATAGTTATTGGCACATATTTTATTTATGAATATAACGCCACCTATCGGGTAGTAGAATAATTATAAGTATTTTTACTTTCAGAGCGGCGTGTGCGCAGAAGTGGGCTTGCTGCGCTACATCTATGCCGCATCGAAGAAGGTTCGACATACACCGGGACGTCGCCAGGTGATACCGGGGCACTGTCGCCTTCTTCATAACGCATGTGTATTCTGCATGCGACACAGACACTTTCAGTAACTTTATAAAACGGTTGAAGTAAAATTATTAGACAAAGTAAAAAGTAATTGCGGTTGTTATAGCACAGAATTTTGTAACAGAAAATTTATAACACCCTTTTAAGAGGAAATTGTAAGTTCTAGTTTTATTTCATTATTAATAAAATATACTATTTTTATTTTTGAAGCCACTTTTAGTACAATAATGTTACAACCTAGAGTAACAGGTCGCTAGATATTCAGTTGCAGCTTTTAAAAAAGTAGTTACTACTGTCAAAAAAACGCTTTAGCTTGCTTTAACTATACGCTTGAATCTTCATAGTTCTATAAAACTCCGGCACTTATTTACAAATAAAATATAGACAATTTTAATTAAACGCATAAGGTTTGAGGTATACTGCAATGATTTAGGCCATTTTATAATAATATTAATATTATAAAAGCTCAATCTTAACCAATCACTATCCAATATAATGATATTACATATATATTTTATTTGTGTTGGTATTTTCAGTTTCAATTTGGAGGCTCCTTAAAATGTGTGGTTGGCTGCAGTATTTTGCAAATCCATATGTACATATATTTTATATGTGAGCAAATTAATACGAGAAAGTGCTGCCGGCGTTACGTCTTATATCCGTTTGATAAATTACAATTTACTTGTGGGATGTAAGACTATTATTAAGATTTACTGCCTACCTAACTGTATACCTAGTGGAATGGAGCTACCTGAACCTATATTTCAAATCCTGAATCCAAAGCATTTGTTTCAATAATATTGAGGTTTATTTATGGACATGAGGACTTAGAAAGCATTTGATGAGTATTTTTTTTATTCATACGAACAATTATGTTTTATTCTTCACTATTAGCGCATCGTAAGTATATACATACATATATGTATTGTTAAGTATGAGTTATAAGCTATCCTCATTAGTAAAATAATTATATACATCGCGTTTTTAGTTAACATCATCTTATTCCACTCACAAGCGTATGCAACGCAGGTTTATTGCTCATTTTTCGCTTGAGTATCTACTATCATCCGTTTAATGTGCACGTTTACGTACGTTATTTAGTGGGCTATGTAATAATTGGACACATTTTATAATTATCACTTTTACTACATTATTCTCATTATATTAACAGTATAAATTTTAAATATTCGGTTCCATCTAACATTTATTAGGAATGTGCAAAGCTTGTATTTAACATTTTGCAATGTTTAAAGACGTGAAAGCCTACTCTCTCCGTTTTCACAGGTCGCTGCTGAAAAGGAGAGGATCGCGCGGAGTGAGGTAACCTGGCCGGGAGACAAGTGGACGCCGCGCAACTCGCTAAACCAAACTTGCGATCTACATCACTCTACGACAATACCCTACACCGATATGTGTTCCCTCGTAATCGAGTATCCAAACGTCAAGTAATTTATATAATCGAATAATGTACGGTCCGTCCAAAACGCTGCCAAACATTTCAAACGAATTTATTAGTGTATGTACAGTCGTAATTGTAAATTGTTTTGTATAGTAGTGTAATACCCGCGTGTGTAGTGTTAGTGAGGTGTAGTGAGCGCCCTCTGGCGTGGTCTAGGCGCGGCAACGTGGCGGGGACGCATGCGCCGCCGGGGCCGGCGCTGGCGATGCCATTTATTGAAGACGAATGGTGGTCAGCGGAGAATGAAGGCAGAATGGTCGATCTCTCGAATTGTATACAGGTATAGTTTATTAGGCCCTTACAAAGCAAATGCTCGTATGACTACAAATGAATGCCTCGTTGGTCGTGTTGGTTGTAAGTGCGACTGCCGATCGGGAGGTCCCGAGTTCGATTCCCGTGTCGAACACTACAAAAAAAATTCTAATTAGAAATTTTCAACTAGAAAATCTCAATTAGAATTCTAGTAGTGGTTCGGAGTCTGGATATGTGCCCGATGCATGGCAATAAGCTATTCCATAGTGGGACCACCTATTCCATAGTGGGACGTAAACGTAACTGGTGAAACGTGGGAATGTTTTGCATTTCTCTGCCTACCTTTTCGGGGATTACTGCAGTGAAATTACGTTTACGTTTACAAAGCAAATATCAGAAGTTTGCCTGTCCATTGTACCTCTTAAGTGACACAGAAATAAACAAGAATTGATTCATTTGATTATAATTTGAATCTTTCACTAAATTCAGAGGCCTATAAATAAATTGTTATTTTATTCGTATAACGCCATCTTGTATTCAATAGCTGTGATATTTTTTCTGAATACCGTAGACACCAAAACATATTTGTAACTTAAACGATTAATACAATTTTAAATTTTATTTCTGATAACATCTTTGTTTATATTTTCAGGACGCGGTAAATGCCGGCGGACAAGCCGCGGCGCAGCTTCAGCTGCAAATGGCGACATCTCTTGGAGAATTGTCGCAAGCCGAGCTGTCCAACATTGTGGGCGGATTAACGCTCGAAGCCGATGGTTCAGAGGCTGCAGATCCTGATGACATCCTAAAACAGCTAGGCGAAACCGCATTCGATAATTTTGACACATTTTTCACCGATTTGACCAACTCCACTGCATCTGCTGTGCCACCAGTTGAAATAAAGGTAAACCTTATGTATTCCTTAATTTTATTAATAATAATATTGTATTATCTCATTAATTTTAATGGTTAATAATTTCCACTGATCCTGGACATACTATTCATTACTAGAGTCGGGGTGGAAATTATATTGTAATTATTATTATCATTAAAAAGTTCATTGTTTTTCTGTAAAAAAAATTATGCTTAGTATAAAGTAATTAGATTTGTTTTTTTTATATTTCAGCAAGAAGAAAATAATAACATATCGTCAGCGTCGGGAAGCCAACATCAGGGCTCATATTACCAGCCGAGTAGTCAGCTCGCGCTGCCTAACAATGGCCAACAACGATTGCATCAACTGTTAAGATCGGGAACCAGCGCAATAAACAACGTTGTTGCAAATAATATCAATAATGGAAGATATAATATAGCCTCCGCCAACCCGTTATTAGCGGAAAAATTAGCAGCGACATCTAGCGGTATAAAGCAAGAACCAATGAGTTCAGACTATAACGGAGCGAGTATGAACTATGGAAATGCTTCACCTATGCAGCGAGTGCCGAGTGGAAAGCCACAAGTACATGATGCTGGCGGAGGTAAAGGTAAGTTTTAATTTTTAAAATAATCGTAATAAAGTAATAAAAAATTACCAATTTCAGTTTGCCATGAAATTCTGATATCTAAAATAGTTTTTTACAACATCTATTGGGTGTGATAATAATGATTTGTTGTAAGATATTTTGATTTTTCTTCTAATAAACTAGGTGGCGCTGTTTCCTATTATAAATATTACAATGTTTGTAATTGACAATAGATGTCGCGAGGTGTAGGCGTTGTTACAGTTGCATTTTGTATTTCAAAATCTTCACTGCGCTGGTTGGACGATGTAGTTTTCTCCCGATCACAATCCACTTTCAATTTCCGCTCGAGGAAGTGCAGTTGATTTTCCTTTCGCGAGCCGCCGCTTTTACTTCGTACCTGACCATCGTCGACGAGAAAGTTTAATAGCTTTATTAATAACGGCGA
Organism: Mysoria sejanus stolli; assembly: GCA_018245835.1. Taxonomy (NCBI): domain Eukaryota; kingdom Metazoa; phylum Arthropoda; class Insecta; order Lepidoptera; family Hesperiidae; genus Mysarbia; species Mysarbia sejanus. The sequence goes on along the minus strand of DWEJ01002663.1, from coordinate 4,820 downwards.
CCAAGAGTATGATTATGAGCGATATAATGACTATAGCGCGTTTATTGCATTAGATTATATTTTCTTGCCTGATGTGCAAATGAAATATAACTAAACAGTCAAGTCACAAACATATTTATTCTCTTGTCTATAATTTTTCAACACGACATTTTATTAGACACTGGTTTCGGTTCCGAGAAGTAATGCAAGTCCTTACGTTACGTCACAAAAATAACAAATGTTATGATTGTTTGCAACTTTGCATTACGGGAACGACCACTTGTAAAAATACCAACATAAATTAATTTGCACAAATAGATCAGTATGTTTCATTGGGAATTCGCATATTGTTTGATGATTTCGGAAATATAAAATTCTCCTTATTCATATTACAACAGTTATTTGTTTATGCAATGACTGTGCACGTTTCAACCGGACTTTCCCTGTTCTATTTTGAGATACGTAGTTGCATGTCTACCAACCTATTTGTGTTTTTATATTATGTATGCACTAGTATTAAAACCGGGAGCTCTGTAATAATTCTTGTGGTCGATGTTTTCATTATTCAATTGAAAGGTTGTATTTAAAATCAGTTTTACAAATATCTTCAACATTATCAAGCCTCATGTACATCAATATTCATTACTCTCTACATACATTTATATGCACGCAGAAATGTTGTAATGTTGGATATCCATATAATGACTCAGTTGTTATGCCAATAAAACACATTTTTATAATACGTGAACATCAAAAATTGTCATGTATATTTTTTAAGCTGTTACAACAAAAGGCGGTAAAACATCATCTTCAGCCTATTGCAGTCCACTGCTGGACATAGGTCTCCCCTGAGGGGTTCTGGCCGTAATCCCTCGCTGGGTATGCGGGTTGGAGATGCAGAGCACAACCTCTCGCACCTCCTACGCTGCTGCGTATTCATGAGATTGATTGGTCGTAACAAGATTGTGGTGACGACCAATGCTAGGTTCTTGAGATACACTCACTCACATACTCAGAGCTTTTCGCTGTTTTCAAGTTGGTGACCAGATATTCGCGTATTTGTGCCTCTTGAATCATATTTTACCTTGAATCAGGCTTGATCTTGAACGAATATCTATCTTGGATTTAAGTAAACATTTCATGATCAATAGCTGTTACGGCTTTTAATACATGAAAATTAGATATACACAATAATTTGTAAGAGGTATACCTACGAGTACAATAGACAATTGTTATTTTAATAGTGAGTTAGAACAGGTAATTTTTATCTGAATCGTGGCGTGAATAAAGTAGCCTTTAAATCAAACACTAATAGCATTATTCTCGCGACAACCAAAGCTAATACGGCAGCGCCCCCGCGCGGCCGGAAGTGAAAGCTCACTGCATCCAGCCAGCTTTCTCTGTTATTGCTATCTGTACATCGGCTAGCTATGTCACTAGTCACATTAAAACCTACTCGTTAGAGAAAATTGTACTTTTATCGTTATATGGAATACAGTAAAGTAATAAATGGAGAACTGTCAATAAAAAAAACCTGTGGATATAAAGCTCTTTTAGCCGCAAATTCATAGTAATTTGGTTATTTTTTGGATTGAAGTAAAGTTTAGGCGCTGTCTGGGTTTGTTTATTTATGTACCGTTCATAAATTTATATTAGTATATACTGTACGTTTATTATGTTTATACATATAATAAACAGTTTTTTACTTCATACAGCTTTCTTGGCTTAAGAATTACATAAGGTTATCAAGTTTTGGTTTTATTTACATGTCTGGGGAATATTTGTCGAGTCAAACGAAATCTACTAGCACGACTGTGTATGAGATGTATTCTTTTAAAAGATAAGAAAAAGGCTGTAATATTTCACGAAAGTGAACCATTAGGGGATTTAACAATTCTATTAATCGTTTCTTTATACAAATTGTTTCTGAAGAAAATAAGTCACAAGAAAATTACAATTAAACTTTCTTGTAATTTAAGTGAAAAAAAATCAATTCATTTAAGGAATTATTAACTTATTATTACCTTTTCACGTGTACACGATTCACAATATTTTCAATGTATAGTAAAAAATATAAAATATATAAAATCTGAGCGAAATTTCCAAGTTATCGCTTGAGCGCATTAGTACTGATTACGATCTCAAAGAACTACTCAGCTGCCCCATTTGACACCGCCGCCTGCGGCCGGGCACTTGACGCACTCCCGGGGGATGAATTTGGGATAAAAATTACATTCAACAAGCGGAATGCTTTCTGTTTTTTATAACACATCGACAAGAAGATACATTTTTGGCATTCGTACACATGGAATGGTTAGTTTTTTGGTTATTATTCAGAAGTGGCTTCCTAGCACATATTTTGAAATAAGTTTGTGGGCGTGATTTCAATTATTCTTTGAAATAATATCCTATTACACACACTTCTGCCGTTACATTCCTAATATATGTCACTGCCCGCGACCTCACACAAACGTTCCTTTTGCTCTTGAAACTATTCCACACTTGCTAATAATAATACATTCTTAGATTACCATATATCGGGCTCTCAAAACGATCACTAAACCAGCTCGTTTGCAGTGTATTGGCTAGCTTACTGTTGCAGGCGAACTCACGGATAATTCTAACTTAGACCTTAGACGTAGAAATGTGTTAGCGACCATCCAAATTCGAAGTGTATTTAATGAGCTATACTCATATAAGACTTTGGATCGATATTCTAAACTATTAGCATCCTGGCGTCCAACTGTCTCATTTTTATAGAACCACCTTAATGTCTACTTCATGAGTCCTTTTAAACCTGCCTATAAGTCTCCTCCGGCACCAGTTGTAAGCATTTCATCTTGGTGCCAGAAAAGTACTAAGGATTATGAATAGAGGTACATATATGAGGAAAGTAGTTATAGACTTGTAGGAAAAACATTATTTCGATGCATATTTCTGGAGCAATTTCCTACGAAGCCCTGTTTCCTGGTAATGCGTTTATATGCGACCTGTCTCCATGGAGCACTGTGTCAAGGTCGCGAGGCGGAGTCACGGTGGCCTAGTTACGGCGCGACGCTGAGAGCTGTCATATGTTTCACGTAATTCTGCACAACTTCTAGAAGCTTATTGGAAGCAAATTTTAAGGATGTTTACTATTCGCATACGAATGTGTACTTAATAACAGGATGTTTGCTGATATAATATGCGGCCAAGGAAAAGTTTCTCCATTAGTTTGTCATATAGGTATATAATTGAGACAGTTTAATTACTTTTAATTATAATTATTATTAATTTAGATTTTCTAGTTGTGGCTCGCAGTCTGGACATGTGCTTGGGTATTTGGAAATAGGCTCACCATCTATTGAATAGTGGGATGTAAACGTAACTGGTGAAACGTGGGAGTGTTCTGCTTTCCTCTGCCTGCGTCTTCGAGGATTACAGGCGTGATGTTACGTTTGTTATTATATTCTGTTTTCGTTAATGATTACTTATCATCTTTTAATCACATGATATGTTTTTGATTATGTTTAAGGGTTCTGGACAATTTTAATGACCCTGAATTTATTGAAAATTTGAGTGTGCAAAATCAGAACATCTCGGTAGCTGGATGGAAACTTCGTATTGAAATATCCTCAAATGGCTAACAGTAGATTAGTAACAGTGTCGTCATCAGTGAGACGGCACCTGTTCATTTATAAGTTGCAATCATTTTGTATCAATTGTGGCGTTTAGTTTCATTAGCTTTTGGCAGCTAATAGAATTAACTCGACGCTGAACATTCTTAATTAATATCATTCCAATTCAAGTATCTGCTCAATCTTTTTATGATTCCGCTTTTTTACACAGACCTTTAATAATCAGAATACTTCAAACCATACTCAAATGTTATAAACAAATGCGACTTATCATAATTCAGACGCTTTTAAGAACATTATGGAAACACCAACCAAAATTCACCACTGTGTGTAGAGCTTGTAGGTAATTTGATGAGATGTAGATAATTCTGCGTATTCTTGTCATACATGATCTGACTCTGATGCCGTAATTGTCCGCTTCAGATCAAGAATTTATGTTCGAGTGGCATATTAATTAATCGAGCCTACATGATATTTTGTGGAGTCATTCCACAAAAATGTTATTTGTTCGCCATGTCTGGGAATTTCTGTCAGTAGCGTTTGAAAAAGGCGTGGAACGCACACCAGCTAAGTAATTCAGTGCGTGTATAATGTCTTATGTTAACATTTAATGTTATCATTGGGTGGCAAACACGATATTAGGCACACAGTGCTCTCTGCTTAGCCCGTAAGGAAACTGGGAATGATATAATAATAATAATTTTTAAATTACTGCGTTTAATTATGATGTAACAACATCCTTGCAATATCTTAATTCTTACGTTTGATTTAACAAATTTTTACACCTACATCCTTTCAGGAAGTGTAATTTTTCGTTGCGCATTTTAGTTGAATAATTGTACCCAGTGGTACCAGGTTTTTCGTATTTTCGACAACCACGTGTACGTGCGCGAGGTCATTAGAGATAATTATGATAACCCAGTCTCTTTTGCTGTCTAAAAAGAAAGATTAATTTTAAAACCATAGGCATTTAATATTGCATTGAAAAATATTTATCTCATATTTAAAATATATTTAACGTAATAATTCGTTGGTCCAATGTAGTATTTGCTCTCCCTCTGCAGAGTTTTAAAGGTTCCAAAGTTGTATAATAGACTAAGTACAATACTGTAATTTTATTATGACTGCCTCGTTGGTCGTGTGGTTACAAGTGCGACTGCAGATCGAGAGGTCCTGGGTTCGATTCCCGGGTCGAACACTACAAATGAATTTTTCTGATTTAGA
>DWEJ01002662.1:0-11213 GCA_018245835.1 Mysoria sejanus stolli | reverse complement strand
GAACACTACAAAATAATAGAGGTTCGAAGTCTGGATATGTGTCCGATGCATGGAAATAGGCTCACCACCTATTCCATAGTGGAATGTAAACGTAACTGGTGAAACGTGTGAATGTTCTGCATTCCTCTGCCTACCTCTTCGGGGATTACAGGCGTGAAGTCACGTTAAGATACATTTACTAAATGTAGGTGCACATAAAATCACCGTTGCTTGCCTTCATACGGCTATAGGGTAAATAAATGAACAGTTTGAGCTGGTTGCCTGTCAAGTGTAGTTAGAGTTTATGATCGAAGAAGATGCATCATAAAATTTAAAATTAGATTTACGGGTTACGCTCCACATCCTTCACAACTTTCAGCGTTCACGTGATGGCAATATCCAGTTAAATGAATCATCTTGTGCTGAAGCCATTGGTAATCTTATAATTCAGATTAATTAAAAATGATATACTGTAATACATAGTGTGAGCATATATATAGAGAAATTAATTCCAGGTCAGGATTTTTGCCTGTTTATTATTATTATTGCAGGAGCTCCTTTATACGGTAGGCGGAACACCCAATGTCAATGTATCAATGTATTTATCCTTATAGTTCAGATAATCATCTAAATTCATCATTCTTGTAGTATACGCACCTTTTTTCACTTTTAAACCTATATGTCTAGTCACTTTATTATTTTGTAAATTCATTAAATATTCAAGTTGATCTAGACAGCCATGAAACAGATCAGAAATAACCCAAGCGTCGAGAATCTAATTACACACTACCGAAGTGACCGCCATTTTGTTTCCCATTTTGAACTTGATTAACGAACCGTTGCGATAATAATTGTTTTGTATATTGATTTCCATTTAGTGACGTTTCACTAAAGGCTCGTTCACAAAAGTGTATCTGAGTATATCTGAATTGCGTTTATTATCAGTATTAAGTAGGGTTTTCGCTCAATATTTGTGAATCAATCATGTAAGTTTATACGATTATTTGTTTTAAAGGCATTGCTTGCAGATAGCCATAGCATAAAAGTGAAATTACTATGAACATTTTAAATTCATTATTTATAATTTAAATTAGTGTATTATGTACCGTTACTAATGATGAAAATATATTGGAATGTATGTACATATATAAAGTAATTTTTAATGTATTTCACAAAGAAATTAGTAATAAAAATACCATGATAATCATCATAACCATCGTCATAACCATCGTCATCGCTACTATCATTATCATCAGTTATGTCCATAATGCTTATTCTCGAATTATCACGGCACGGGGTTGGTCCGCCCCACAAGGAGCATGTTATATTATACAAAATAATACTTCAACCAATACGAACTATTTCCTTAACCAATAATATAATCGAACCTTTCACGAACAACCGCCAGCACCCAAGATGGAAGATAGACAACCCTCACGTTTATTGCCCCGATGACTTTTATGAAAAGCCTTATATCAACAAAGTTGTATGAGGTAACTTCGAAACTAATAAAATCTTAGTCATAAAGGAATTTATTGTGGCATTTTTTTCTATACTTTCACAGTCATAATAGACAGCCCCACGAAACACTGATGAGAAACTTGTACATTATAAGTTTGGAAGGTAGAACGTTGAGTATCGCTATGTTGGCATGCAGCGAGACATACGTAACCGTTAGATGTATCTACCTTATGTGACCTTATGTACAATGTACCTGAAGTACTCGTACATGAGATAAATTTCGGTATTCCTATTTTAAAAAATGCGCGCATGGTGGAGTCTGAGATATTATGTGAGATTCTAAGAGGAACGTAAGTTTTTTGTACCCTCGGATACAATTTGTATCCCCAGTGATAATGGAACTGATGGCCCCGCGGGGTCAGGTTCAGCAATCAGATTTACTAACCCCTAGACCTGTCGGCGGGTTGGTTGTTTCCGATAACGCAATAAGAGATGGCGCCACATGTATTTTGATTGAAGTATCTGAATCTTCAAATTACGGTGCGTATTATCAAAACCCCGAACTTAGACAATTCATTGTCCCCGCAAGGTTTTCCCTTATGCAGCATAATATCAACTATGAAATGTTATGTCTGTCAGGTATCAGATAGGACAAATTTTTTTACAATTTTTTAAAAGCGTATTTCACATTTGCCGCGACAATTAAGACCCGGAGTATTGGTACGCTTGTACTTCGTATTTCATACTACAACCACGAAGCTAATTAAATAATAAAAGAACGGATATTTCACATACAATCGGAAGCAATTGAATGTCAATACAGCGGAAGTCATTGTTAGCATTTTTTTATTCGTTTCATTGTCTGTTTCTTGACGAGGCATGTATCGTGTATCGTGTACCCTATTCAGCATGTTATAAATCATTTCACCAAACACTGGGCCCGCTTGTTCGATGATATATCGTTCTTTGGCCTTGATTTCCACTGAATAAGGTTAGTCGCACACGACACGCGTTATCAACAGATATTATATGCATCCCAATAATTGAACCAAACAAATCTTTTCTTTGCTTTATGAACTTAAATTGTATATGTATAAATTCCACTAGATATGTATAGGTCTACAATTTTTACTATTATACTTAATTCACTATATTTATACTACGGCTGAATAACCATATATCAATATTAGGTACTCAGTGCTCTCAGTCTACCGCATAAGGGTGACCTAACCTGATGATGATATTTATGAGTATAATAGGAATAAAACCACCCCCGCCTCTTTCCCAATGCAAAGTATTTTTTCACGTAGCAGCACTCTTGACATTATTCCAGCTATTGTATTTCTTTGGTGGAAACCTGCCTGAAATTTACCTTTCATCACTAAAAGGGTTCATGTTTACCGCGACCTTTCTTAATAGAAAACGATATCACATTGCTTTTTGTATAAGTAAGATACAATATTCGGGTATTACTTAAATTAATGTATTGTTACTGACAGACTGGTGAGTTGGACGTGTTGATTGCAAGCGGGATTGTCGATCAAGAGGTCCTGGGTCCAAATGCCGTGTCGAGCATTATTAGATTTACCTAACTTTGATTTTGAAATAGTCTCTCGGGGTCTGGATATTTATATGTATGCCCGATGCATGGTAATAGGTTCACCACCTATTCCATAGTTGGATGTAGACGTAATTGGTGGACCGTGGGAGAGTAGTACACTACTCTGCTTACCTATTTAGGGATTACAGGCGTGATGGCACGTATTTTTTGTTGTTATTTAATTATCCATTCTAGGTAAGACTTTACGTATTAGAACCTTGAATATTGTTTTCTAAGACGTGTGAGGTCTGATAAATCATTGTTGACCAGCCTGGCGAACCAACCTTAAACGTTATCATGAGAAAAATGCTGATTATGATGATGAACAATATTATGATAATGATAATTTTGTTCCTTTAACTAATATGTCCACTTGATAATAACAATCATCGTACGTGTGCCCGAGCCCTGTCACTCGTGAACCCGTGTAAAAATTGATTCATACATTTCAGTGAAAGAGTTGGGTGATATCTGTGAAACATTGCCGGGTCTGAAGCGATTGTGCTTCGCGAAGCTTTTGACTTCTGCCCGTACAAAGTGATGTATGCGGTCGTATAGGGCCTGTTGTGAGGATAAATTTACGAAGCTCTACCCCTCTTGTGCTCGTATGTCACATTTTGAGGTTTTGATCGCCGTGAAACCTTTACAGCACGAGTATAGGTGAGTATATTTTCGTGTGTATTTGGTGAGTATATTTCGTGAGTATATTTTCGTGTGTATTTTTTGTGTTTCTGCCTGTATAGACAGACACATTAATAATATTATTTTTGACGCTGTATTTAGTAGGAACTGTCGTTATAATACATATCTCATCCTGAATTACTGTCTGCCTCGTTGGTTGTGTTGATTCAAATCTATTACTTCTTACAAGCCTAACATAATTTTACCGACAAGTTTGCTGCTTGTTTATTAATATAATATGTTTTAATGTTATAATGAAGATAACATTTTGGACGTTGTCATTACTGTGTCAACAATATATCACCAAGTACTCGTACATTCGTACATCATCACCAAGGTGCAAATAATGAAATGAAAAAGCTTTCCGACTGAAGCCTTTAACATTTCGAGCGGTGTTTTTATTGAAGTGGATTTAAAGTTGTGAGATTGCGAATGGTTATCTCGTTGGAAAATATTTTCTCGTTTGCGTAACCGAGCGTAAATGTAGACTGTGACATCTGATAATATAGTGAAAGATATCGACTGTAGACCAATTTAAATATTTCATGTATGTATGTATGTAATAAATGTCATGTTTCCTGCGTTTGCCCCTCGTTTTAGTAGTACGAACGATGTAAATATTGCTTCCTTTAATCAAGAAGGTTTTTTATATTAATGTTCCGTTTTAAAGATAGTGTAGGGTAAGACACTACTCTTACTAAATCAATCTTTAACGGATGCGACTTTTAAATAAAGAGGGGATTGAACGTTAATTCATTACTTCGATAAGACAAAAATAAATGTAGATACTCACCTGGCTTCGTTCGCTTTGCCCGATTGCTTGAATCCTTCGTATTTCCTTTCCAGCATTTCACCGGACAACTCGGTCAAGCCGACACAAAAACTCAGTCTCCTGGGATTTGAAGGCAAAGAAAAGAAAAGAAATGTTAAAACTTACCGCCTTTCTAGAATTATTCACATTCGGAGCTGCCGGTAATTTTAGACCACGACTCGTACATTCGACTGTAACCTACATTTCTGAATAGTTTTCAGTTTTGTATGCATTCATTTGAAAATTTCGGAAAATAAAACATTCTTCTTTATGAAGCTTTGTGTTATTTGGTATGTTTTTGATCACATGCTTTCTACGAATACACATACGTGTAACAGACAGTATATGTTACCGCTGGATATATACATATCGCTGCCTGAACTTCATAAAAATTAAAGAAAATAATAGCAGAGTAAAGAAAGTTACCACAAGCATCCGGTACAGCCAAGAATTAGACGAATCTTTCAATTTATTTATCTAAAAAGAAAGTTATCTGTATCATAAAATTGTATCGAAATTTTCTTTTTATCCAATTTTTTCTTTTCACAAGTTCGATATCAGGTTAAGCGTTACAGCTTTTCATGTTAAATTTCATTTTCACCTTTTCAATATAAAGCATTACAGATAACCGTAACAAATGACGTGCAAAAATGCGGGAGGCTGGTTTTTTTCGTCGATAATTTTAATTTTGGATATCTAATGCGGAAGCGAATACAAATAGGTCGCTCTTGCTCGCGTATTGTTCCCCGCGGCGATTTGGCGGTAAATTTTAACGCGGCTTTGATATCTCCCTGCTATAAAAATATTTATACTTGGATTTTTTTACATCGCTCGTTTACGCTCAGTACAATGTGCTACTTTTGATACGGTTACTTAAAACGATTTTCTCATAAAAAAAACTTAACTTCACGCCTGTTATCCCCGAAGAGGTAGGCAGAGGAATGCACAACATTCCCACTTTTCACTGGTTACGTTTTAAGTCCCACTATGGAATAGGTAGTGAGCCTATTGCCATGCATCGGGCACATTTCCAGACTCCGAACGACTACTAGAATTTTAATTTTAATTCAGACTTTCTAGAAAATTTCCTAGAAAATTTCCTAGAAAATTTCTTAGAAAATTTCTAAATTAAAAAAACTAAATAAAAAAAAAACAGCGTCAAAAAATGTTCACGAAATAACTGAAACTTTAAAAAATGAGCGGATCGAATACAGAGTTAAAAATACAGTAGCTACCTAATTTCTAAGTAGGCTAGTCTACATGTGTTTGGCTTAATTAGGCTCGTATAGCCTTAACTCGGCGGTTGCAAACTGTACAGCGACATCGATCAATATCATTTCTTGGATAAGAGATCGTTAGACAATGCTGTTAAGTAATCAGTAATAGTTTTTTTTGATTTTGACAATAAATGTCACATACGTAATGTACGAGGACAGGGCGCAATGGGGCTCTTTGGGGGAGGCCTATGTCCAGCAGTGGACTGAGATAGGCTGACTATGACGATGATGATGATGATGTGTAAGCATTGTTTAATCATTATTGTTTTATCACGTTTTATCATTATACTCTGAAGCGTGCATACTCGAATATGTTTACTATCAATATTCTCTGATCTCAATAAGATGAAAGATAAGGCTAAACGCGGTAAGGTATAAGCAATTCCTGCCATGGTTCGACGTAGGAACATGGTTTACCGCCACACCGCCGCAGGGTACAGCTAGCAGTAACAAGAGACTGTGGTTCGATTTTCTGGCGATCTCATTGTTTGTTGTGTGATTTTATGCATTAAATTATCTGAGCGTACAGTCCAGTCACATTTCATGTTACTTTCAAAAGGTTTGTCTTTTATTTTTTATCTTTTACTATGGATTTAACCTTTTTCATTCTCAGCGGCGACTCCTGTCAAACATAATAACAATAAAAAGTTGTTGCTGTTGATTTTACTTTCAAGCATCAGTCTTCTGCAACTCAAGACTATTTTTTTTATTTCTCCATGTTTCTTTTTTATAAAAATTTTTAAAGATAACAATTACCGCCTAATTAAATTTCTCGAAGATCCCACGTTATATTCTCATAGCGATTGTCAATGTTGATTATCTCATTGGTCAGGTGGTTGCAAACGCGACTGCTGATCGAGAGGTATTAGGTTTGATTCCGGGGTCAAGTATTTTTTTTATTACTTGAAATTCTATGCAGTAGCTTGGATGCGTCCGATGTATGCCAATACGTTCACAACGTATTCCATGGTGGAACGTAGAGTGTGGCAGTGTAGATACCGAGTGGAGGTAGGCGTGGGACCAAGTAGGTAGGTAGGCAGAGAACTGTAGAGTTCTCTGTTTATCACTTCGTGAATTACGTCATCATCGTCATCATCATCATCAGCCTATCTCAGTCCACTGCTGGACATAGGCCTCCCCCAAAGAGCGCTTGCACCCTGTCCTCAGCTTGCCGCATCCAGCTTCTGCCTGCAATCTTTCGCAGATCATCATCCCACCTAGCCGGAGGGCGTCCTACACTACGTTTGCCAAGCCGCGGTCTCCACTCCAGAACTCGCTTACTCCACCGACCGTCCGTTCGTCGGCAGACGTGACCAGCCCATTGCCACTTCAATATTTTATTAACATATTTATTATATTTTATATTTTATAATTATATTTTCTTAATAGTAATAAGTCTTACATTTAATATTTTTAATGACGATTACTATATTTAGTATCGTAGGATGTGATTTGAATTAGCGCCACATTCACATTAATTCACAAGCAGGTGCCGTAATATTTCTAAATAGTTTATAATAAATTTTTTAAGTATTGAATAACTGTACTATATAGAAACAGTTGTGTTATTACTTTTTATGGGCTACAACAAATCAATGATCTGGTTGTCATTGTACGCATAGACGAGGGAGGAAACAGCGTCGGCAGCAGCACGCGATCGCCTGAGCGTTGTCATAAAACGTCCATAAATCAATGTGATAGCGACAAAATGTCCACAGGGCGGTGAGCGGGGTTAAAATAGAGTGCTAAATGTCACTGGGTCCATGAACTTGCCGCCGATGTGCAATAATCCGGCTGATCCGCGTCTGGTGTCAATGCACTTGCCGTTTCGCGAATGTCCAGATGTTCGCGCCGGCGTCGTTCGCTTTCATCTCAGCGCTGTGTATGTATCACGTGTCACTCAACGTCGCCTGGCTACTGTCCGCGATTTTTATCGGGTTTTAATCGCAATACACAATTTTGTGTTATCGTGTGTTTGTGTTGTAAATATTTCTCATGAGCATATTTAAAAGCTTAACTTTCACCTAACAGACGGCGGTATGACGTTGGTTACTTATGTGGAGTCTATTATAGCATTTATTCGTCGATATTATACAAGAAAAACTTTTAAAATTGAACATTTAACAACAGATGTAACATCACGCCTGTAATCCCCGAAGAAGTAGGCCGAGGAGTGTACTACAATCTCATGTTTTACAACTGACCTTCACGTCCCACTATGGAATATAAGATGAGTCTATTGCCATACATCGGGCATGTATTCAGACTGCTGACCACTACTGGGAAATCTAAATCAGTAAAATCCTGTAGTTCAGGACCCGGGATCAGGACCCAGGACTTCCCACATCTTCAGCCGCGATTGCAACCAACGAGCCATCCAATTATTTTCAATTATTCTATAAATTCCCCAAACTGTCGTTTACAGGATCTTGAAATGAAAGTGACGTATCTTGTATGTAAACTTTTGTTGCGAATGGTGGTGGTGGTTATTTTATCAATAATAAATTATTCACTAATACGCTTTATTATATAACGTATTATGAACACTGTACAAATTAACATTATATAATTAGTCAATCAAAATATCACGTACACAGTATACAAGTAATTTGATTATCATACAGACATCACCAAGATTAGTTTCACTACACATTTAGTACAGAGGTTAATTCGTTCAGAGGTAACACAAGATGAGATTTGTGACGCAAGACTCAAGTGGCTAGCAAATAAACAATTTGCGATCCGCAGGAAGTCAATTTATGTTCCACGGTTGATAGATGTTCGTCTTCCGATGGAATATTAGTGATTCCATCAGCTTTTACGACCTGGGCAAAACAAATATATCTACGTAGACATCAGTATCAAGTTGATTTATTTTTAATAATAAGTACATCTACATTAGAAAGTTCAGGTTCATTAGAATCAGAGTATAATTTCTATATGATTTTCTTTGATAATTGTAGTTTGTTAGCTTATGAATTTCTATGTAGACAATCTTATACAATTCTTTAACAGAATCATTTGCAATAATAATACCAAAATAAATGTACGTTTTTCAAATGTGATTGGTACACGTGATGATAACAGACAGATAGGAACGGAAGAGAGAGAAACATGTCCCGCTGACAACAAATCAATTGGGGCCAAAGAAGGGAAATGACGAATGTAATTCGTCAACTAAACGGATTTGTTAGTATCGAATATAAACTGCTAGTTATGTGCGAGCAAGCACATCCAAGTGTTACAAGCTTGCTTAAACAACATATACAATATCGGTACTGACAACATGGTGTATTTACAATGCGAGTTACTCGTAAAAAGGATCGCAACTTTCCAGAATAATAAATCGCTCCCGAGAAAATCCACACATTTAGTCCTCTAATCCGAAGAGATATATTTTTAATTTTGCAAGTCCGGTGCCAGTGTTATTACGTAACACATTTTGCACAGACAAAGGAATATTGTTCCAAACGCATTTGATAGTGCTCGTTCAAAATGTACAATGTATATACCTATGTATGTATGTGTGTGATAGCAAGCAGAGAAAAGTGTTAGGTAACGAACGCATATTAATTGGAACGGTTACGAGACATGGCGCGTGTAGAACAATGTGTAATTAATGTAACAAGAGACGGGGAAATCATTAACGTTGCAATAAAGAAGAGCTTAATACTTATTCAAATGCAAATTAACATCGCGTGAACACAAAAATGGATGATCTCGAGAAAAAACTGAGCTCCCGAGCGCGAAATCGCGCGAATGGCGCAAAACGTGGGATTTATATTCAACATCTTTGTGTACTTTCATTTGGCATTCGACAAAAATAAATTATTGCCGTATAGGGGAACGGGCGGATTGCGACACGACACGCATGGTTGGTGAAAGCGAACGAATCGTGTAAGTTATGCGTGGTGGATTTGATGACGATCATTGTTTATGCGGTGACAATTTGAAAGTGGCTGAATTATTTCGAATTTCATCTGCGGTTAATTTTATTGCGAACATTTTAAAGTTATAACGGAGGCTATAAAATTCAATGTTAAGGCAGTTTATGTGTTTCATTTGTAAAAACAGAAAATTTATGGTTACAATGTTTATAAAAATTTTTATATTATGAAACAAGGAAATTTATGCAGTCACATTTGGATTATAACAATGGCTAATACAATACTCAGCCTTCAACCGGAATCTACTTCCTTGTATTGGAATATTTCCACAATTCAAAATGATTTTTATTATCCGAATGACATTCACACGGTAGGTACCTGGGTACGGCGGAAGGTAGTTCCAATCCATTACGGCACTGTCAACTAGATCGTGCGCGGGAGTCGACGAGGCGGCAAGGTCGAAACTGCAACGGCCCACGCCGACACACTATCGAATAACCTCTGGGCTATCTTTATCGCGAGGTGGTAAAGACCAATTCAAATCAGCCCGCACATCCTAGAGCGAACGGAAATTTACCGATTCGCCACGGAGATTCAGTAGGTAGAGTCATTGCTCACCGGCTGTAAGGCATCGATTACATTGCACGCGGTATCACTGTATTTACAAGTAATGACAGAAAAAAAAGTAACGTTAACTGAAGCGCAAACTGTCATACGGAAAATTGACGAACAAAATTGGACTTTGTTACTAATGAAACTGTGACTGACGCGAAGCACATACAACACGATAGAGTAGCTTGTATAGACACTGCACAATACAGGTAATATAGATCAACACTGTAACTAACGCAAGGTGACCCCGATATAGTTCTTATCGAGCAGACCGTCGAGTTTCCTCGTGGATTTGCCGCGGAGACACAACTGACGCGTGATCGACAGACAACGTGTGCAACAGAAGCGAATAATGTATTCCACGCAAAACCTAATTACGGTTCGTTACACCGACCGATGACGTCACCACGATCTAGAACTTAATTCGCTGTAAATTTAGCAGTAATCAATAAAAGTGTTTTACGTTTGGCACACAATTTAAGGAACTAGGAACAGCGCATGACTTAACGATGCTCTGTTCGTTGTGTGACAGGGAGGTTATCGCGTCAATTATTGCCAACGCTAAGCTGCCATTGACAATAATGGAAATGAATATGAGTCCAACACTGTTCCGCTACATGATAAGGTTATGTTTACTGGTTGTGTTGGCAGTACGCTAATGGATAATCATATTTTTGCACCGAATCCAAATGTCTGGAAAGTACGCAAAAAATTCACATATTTTGTTTACAAAGACGTTTTATTATGTACTAGCCATACTACGACTTCTTGCACATACATAATAACAAGACGATCTGTAAATACATGCTTATCTTTGCAAGTTTAAGCTTCAATTCACTTCTACGCATAAAAATAGTTTTAACGTACTATGTATAACCGCTTAGCATAGCTACCATCAATCTAAT
>DWEJ01002661.1:0-11214 GCA_018245835.1 Mysoria sejanus stolli | reverse complement strand
CTATTAAATTTAATATTATAAACGCGAAAGTTTGTGAGTATGAATGGATGTTTGTTACTCTTTCACGTAAAAAGTACTGAATGGATTTTAATGAAACTTTGCAATAATATAGCTTGTACATCAGAATAAGACATAGGCTACAAGTTGTAAAGATATTCTGTGAATTGTCCAAAATATCAAGTACACGTAAGTTGTATATGCCGAGCGGGCGTCCGCGTTGCGCCCCTCGGCTCTCACTCCTAGCTCGCCTGCTCATCTATTTTGTTTAGATTTTTTTTTCTGTGGAGGCCAGTATTTACGTGGGATAAACTTTGTGATATACTGATATCAACGCGGGCGAAGCCGCGAGAACATCTAGTTAGTCATAAAAATCTCCTTAAAAGATGAATTTAGAACGCATAAACTATAAAAGTATAGAAATCAGGTTAACCGTTACTCGATAACGATCTTTCTTTAAAAGCTGTTTTGAAATAACTGAAAACTATCTTTTCCAATTTAAGACACGCTTGCGCGTGATAAAAATGATCAAATATAATGGTTACAATCCAATCTCAAATACAATAAATATCATATAACGAACTTCAGTCAAGGATGAGTCAGTCTGAAATGAATGCGTCGTATCTTAAAACATCTGCAAATATTGTTCACTAGTTAATACCACTGACTTCATCTGCGTTGTGATGGATATTACCAATATATGATATTTTAAAAGCAAAAATAAATTTTGCTAATATTAAAGTATCGCTAACAATGGTTATTACTTAAAAAAATAATAACTTAAGATTAACAGAAGATATCGTAAAATTTTATAGTAAATATAGCATAATAATCATCAGCTTTTATAGGTTTACTGCTGAAAGCCTCTCCTAACGGGCCCTACTCCCATCGGTCCTGAGCTCTGAATCCAGCAGTAGCCTGCTGTCTTCTTCAGGTTGTCAGATCACCTGGTAGGAGGCCGTCCTACTCTCCTTTTACCGAGACGCGGCCACCACTCGAGGACCTTTCTTTCTTTTGAATATATAATAAATAATAATTATATATTAAGTGGGACCCAGAGTTTAAATAGTAAAACAAAAAAAGATTGTTCGAAATCTATCCAGTATTTTTTGTCATGCGCGCGCAACGACGTCTGTATCATTTAAACAAGATTAGAGGTAGTAATAAGAGCTGTCGTAATGGAGGAATTTATTTTTATATAACAATGAAAAATTACAGTGCTAAGGTGAATTGGTTTCTCCTGTGCTAAGGTGAATTGGTTTCTCCTGGTGTCCTTTATAAATAACCACTTTTTCGAACCAGTGTATCGCCACGTTGCTTGTAGTACGAACGTTTATTGATTTTGCAAGATTAATTTTGTAATATTTCGTGTATGAACGTTCATTTTTATCGTTATTCGGTCATGTTGTATACGCTGTTATTGTCTTAGTGTTACAAGAGTTTCGTTATATTTTATTGTGATGTTTTAATCGTGTTTCGATTTTTGTTGATGTTGACATTTACCTCTGCGGTTTTCACGTATTTGCATCCTGTAAAAACTGCGTTCATCAAATTAAGTCATTACTGTAGATGTTGAATATCTGCTTCGGTTTGTACGTTTTGTAGAACACAGCATCGATAAGTGAGAGGCGACTAGCATAGTATTCCCGCAGGACATCAATAACAAATACTCTAGAATTATGTCTCCTCAAGTGACAATGAGGAGTAATAACCGTAAATAACTCTTTCCATCGGACATGTTCTTTAGTACTTCTTATGGAGTTCACTTACAAAAACATTAGAAAATTGAAAACGAGAAGCTAGCTGTTCATCCAGAATTTCGTTCGAGGCATATAGGTGACTGCTATGTCAAATAACCCAATTTAGCAGATGTCATAAATTAGATTAATTTTCCCATTAATAGGGTAATGTTTTAGTGAACTGTATTATTTTACTTAAATGTTGCGAAATGGTTATTAATTATTGTTAGTGATACTTTTAATATATAATTTAGTTCTAATTCATTTGTCCTTACTAATGACGTCATTGAAATGTTTTTTTTATTTCTCTACATGCTTCTGAGTTTTCACGTATTTAATATAATTACGTACTAGTTTCATGAATATGTACTAGTTACATAATTATGGTTTATCTAATGCTCTCATTAAGTCGGTAAATTAAAACTAATTTGTCACGCGGGTATACAACAGATATTTGAGTGATATAAATTATCTCATTAGCGTTAACACCCTGTTATTCTTAATTAGCGTGCGATGACATTGGTTATTAAATAACATTATGTATATTACTTACATAATGTTTACATGTGATGTGTTCAGTTATAAAAGCGAGTATCTATAGAAATTGACTCAGTGACTGAATGCATATAACATACTTCAAACTTCATTATATCTCAAGTGATGTTACGTTAGATTTGAGTAACTTGCCCATTACGACGTTTTGGAGTTGCGTGTTAATAACTATGTAATTTCGTAATTATTTACCGTGATATTTGACGGCATCTTTTCTTTAAACCTGATTAAGTTTGCGGTTTGAATTTATTCATTATAATGTTCAGTTTTCTGTGCAACTGTGGCTATTAGCTGCGTTCTGCAACATGTCATCATGATGATATGTTGCATCAACAACACAGCAGTTAAATTTCAAAATTATATTATCACGCGCTATGGCCGCGACTTAGTCCGCGTGAAATTCGAAAATTCAAAAATTCAAAAATAAAAGTAGACTAAGTTACTCCTTAGTACATAAGCTATCTGCCAGTGAAAGTCGTTTCAAACTCAGTCTAGCCGTTTCAGAGATTAGAGGCAACAAACAGACAGACAAAAATTGTATGAAATGACATTTTTGTGTATGTTAACGTGTATATATACATATGTATTTATTAATCTGTATAGATTTTTATTTATCTGTATAGATTTATCTTTAGTACTATAATACAATTTTGGAAACTTTTTTGAATTGAATTCAAGAATGAGTTTATAATCTCGAGGAGGTGGAGCGTTATTACGAGTATTATTATTATTATTACAAACTTAAATAAATAACAGCTGTCAAAAAAAATTCATGTTTCCGTTTTAGATAGCACGTTCAGTATTTTGTGCAACAATGTAATAAAAGTGTAGTAACAGCAGTCGAGCGATTACTTTACATATGTGGTTTATATGAAAAGATGTTAAATGTCACGAAAATATGTTAAATGTTAAACATCACGTGAGAGGAGTGTAATGCAATCCACGTTTCACCAGTTACGTTTATATCCTGGTAAGGGTTAGGGGGTGGAGTCTATTGAGCTACATCGGGCCCGAATCCACACTTCGAGCCACTAGAAGTCTTAACTAGAAATTTTACTTAGAAAAAATCGTCAGTGTCTGAACCGGGATTTCGACCCATGACGTCACGACCGGCAGTCACGCTCGCAACCATTCAATGCAGCAGTCTCTGTAACAATAAATAAGTTCTCATGTACTGTGATTACGTCATACCATAAAACCAGGGCCCACATTTTTGTGATTATTTAATGACGTTAATTGTTATTAGGCAAATTGAAATTTGGTCAAAACTGAAATTTTCGTTCGGGTCAAGGACCCCCGCATTTATTTCACTTCTCAATAATTGCGTATTAATATACGAATTTAAGAATTTCGTGTGAAATATCGGTCGACCTTGTTGATAGGTGAATGAACTTTTACGTTACCGTTAAACTTAAATAACCATTGCAATAGTTGTATAATGAGTGATTTTGAATATTTATTAAGCTGATCTGTTTTTGTGTACGTTCTTCTTTATTATTATGCCATCACGCTGGGATCGTTTCGGGCTAGCTGGAGATCACTGATAACTTTAAAAACCTGACATGCTTCTTCTAAAGTGACCACTCTTCATGCACGTACGTCGAGTTTAGACACTTCTGACTCACCCATCAGGTATTATTGGACTTTGTTTATATCCTCTAGCCTCAAGATGGATCTTGATCTCCGTCGGCATTTATAATAATCCATTTTCGGATTGTATATAATACAAAACCGTAATCGTAAAACTGAAACCTTTAAACCTACGATGTAACTGTTAGTCAAGAGCCTAGTTCTGTCCATTTTATCATTGACTAATAATGCATTAAAATATATGGCTATGTGTTACATCGATTGCCCAACGTCGGTATGTTATGGAAATGGAAACGCAACTCTAAGCGTATCGAAAGTTTGTTGGCCTTGATCAGTTTATTGCCTTAAGCGATCATTCTGTATGATTAAATCAAAGATAGAGACGACAGGTAGGTTTGGACATGGAACGAATTAAAGCGTGTGTAAATATTAGATGTGTTTCGTTTTAAGATTTTTTGACTTGGTTATTGTGTTTATTTTCAAGAGTTTTATTTATATTATTGAAACAAAAAAACAGTTGATCATTTAAACTGGTAATTATTTAAGATTATAGATTGAATAATTTTATAGTTTACTATCACTTATAACGAAGCTCTGAATTTCACTTCAGTAGCCTGTAGTAGTAAACAGTGCGTGCGTTTGCGATAAACAGAAATAGGTAAAAATATTATCAAATAAACAATAACCATTATTAACTTATCTCTACATATATATGTAGAAAAAATAATTTATCTCTACATATACTCGTATATGTAGAAATGAATAATTCATCTCTACATATATCTACATGTCGCACCCCCGGTGCGACACTGTCACTTTTGCAAAAATTACAAAAATCAGTTAAACATGCAATAATTGTCCTAGAGCACTCCTTTACTTGGTACGGTAAAGTTACTTTTGTAGTACGAAAAGTTGACGTTGTAGTATGAGCTATTCATATCAACTATCTTCTAAAGTCATTGTTTTGTGAGGTGTTAAAGTTTTAATGTTTCTCCTGAAAAACTACATTATTGCATAAGTGACAGTGACAGTGTCGCGCCGTGGGTGCGATATATGTAGAGTATAATTATTAATTATTGCATATACACTGTTACAAAAGTATTATTTAAACCATATTCAATCCTTATGTCTCGTTGACTGCCTCGTTGGTCGTGTTGGTTGCAAGTGCGACTGCCGATCGGGAGGTCCTGGGTTCGGTTCCCGGGTCGAACACTACAAAAGAATTTTTCTAATTTAGAAATTTTCTGATTTAGAAAATTTCTAGAAAATTCTCTAGTAAAATTTCTAGAAAATCTAAGTTTAATTTAGGTTATAGTAGTGGTTCGGAGTCTGAATATGTGCCCGATGCATAGCGATAGGCTCCTATTCCATAGTGGGACGTAAAAACGTATGCGGTGAGACGTGGAAGTGTTCTGCATTCCTCTGCCTCTCCGGGGATTACAAACTTGAAGGTAAAAAAAAAATGTTTTTTGTGAAAGAAATGGTATAGTTCTTGTTTTTGTGTTATTAAAAAAATCTAACAAAATAGCGAAGTTTCAGGAATCTTGGATGTTTTCTTGATAGCAACCTGAGATAAAAGCGACGTATTATAATTCCTGTATAAAAAAGGACAGTCATTCATTACTCTTTGAAACGGAACGAATCGTGAAACGACTCCTTCTTTGTGTTTATACTCTTTTATTAAATCTTTCCTTGAATAGTAATCATTTTATCTATCAGCCATTTATTTCTCTATATACGTTTATTAAACACTTACGGATGACTTATTGTAATACTGTCCGTTTGTATTCTCATTGCCACTGAAAGCAATATTTATCTCAACGCATTTCCAAGTAACCTCGTTGAGTATTGAACCCGAATATTAATCGTCTATGTGTTTGCAATGGTTACGTTCACTACGTTCCCATACACGCAGAGCGCTATAGATTCTCAAATTCAATCATTTTCTAGATACTGAACAAAAAGTTTCTTCGCAACCGGTTACAGAATGGGTACCTGGGCGTTTGAACGCATATAAAAGTTTTCCAATTTACAGGGGCTGATTGGAAAATTTTCGGCAGTTTGGGTGTTAATCGAACCTTGACTTTCCTTGGACTTTGAATCGAATTAAGTGTTAATGCTGACTTAGAGGAACCCGGAAACACCATTTTTGCTAAACAAAATTTATCGATTTAACTTTAAATACAGTCACATTGGATCAAACAATCACTGATTTAGCTACGAGTCACAAATACTTTTTAACAATTACAAATTTCTAGTTAAAAAGTTTCCTCATGAATATTTCTTCTGAGTTATGAGCCCGAAGAGGAAGATAATAAAATTCTGTATAATTTAATTTTTATTGCACCCGTGGAAGATGAAAAAGGGGCTTGATTTGAATAGTAAATACGTTACGTTGGGCTCCGTAAGACCTACAACCTCATGTCATGATAATTTACATTGTTTGGGTTTTGGCGTTAATTCTAAATTCACGAACATAACTTCTATGTTACAGTTTAATGATTAGTAACTGGTACACCAGCAAATGGAATAATTTTCATGAAATTCAATTTACATTCAATTTACAAAAAAATGTTAGTTACTCTTGAACTATAAGTTTAAGCTTTGATATTTATAAAAGATTACGCAATATTTATTGGACTAACAAAGCAGAAATTTCTTTTTATCGTGACATTTGTATATGTTATTTATTATCGGATCATATCAGAAGCAAGTATCAGTGTTACAAAATTATATAACGTTAAGAAGCTATTAACGGGACGGTATTAACAAGTGCGTGTGCCGGAGCGTGACACATGGCTGTCACCTGTGATTGCGAGAGGCGACTGTGACTGTACGCGAAATTATTGAATCGTAATTTATGCGCTCAATTTGTTCACTACGCGAATTGGCCTCTTGCGTCATTCATCACTGGTGCCGGCGGAGCGATTTGTTTCAGCGAACGTTATTATAACGGTTGATATAAGGGTAATGTTAACGGATTGTTTATTTATAAAAGTTGAGGATGTTAAGCAGTTATACCGGGCAGTGGCTAATCTCCGCATGGCGTGGCTTACCTAGAGAAGACTTTTGCCCTGGCCGTTTTTTAGTCGCAGCGTAGATTCCCAACACGCATACTCAGCATGTGGATTATGGGCAAAAACCCCTCGAGCAGGCTTATGTCCAGCAGTGGAAACAGGCTGATGGTGATGATTGGACACGCAAGACCTGAGAAAATGAGGAGTTTATTATTACTATTGAAGAGCTCGGTGTCCAACCTCCATGTTCATCACCATTAATCACCAAAATGATTTATTTAAAATATAAATCTGATTCAAATGAATCTTAACTCGAGGGACTTGCGAATAATCTTTAGAATGTCCCAATTTTTTATACTTACTCCCTAAGAGTTTGCAATTTTAACAGCTATGACGAAAATTACATGTACCTATAATGGAGAAACTGTGAAACTGGTCAATGAAAGCTAAAAACATTGATAAAGTCAGTTGAATAAAACTCTAAAATAAATAGACGTTGATTTTTGTCACTAAAATGTTTATTTAAAAATTTTTTTCTGGACAATATAACGTTAAAAATCGAAAAATGACGGCTGATTACTAGCACAAAGCGTGTAAAACGTGCAGTGACATAACTTAAAATTTATTATTGAAACAAAAGTGACTGCCCTCTTGATCTAGTCGATGTGAACGCTACTGCTGATTAAGAGGTCCTGGGTTCGAACCTCGGGCTGAAAAAATTATTATTGGGTTTCTCTAACTTACAATTTCCAGTAGTGTCTGGTATATGACAACAGGCTTACCGTCTGTACCATGGTAGACGTAAACAACAAGTGACACGTATGAGTATTACATTCCACTACCTACCCCTTTGGAGGAATACAGGATCGATTCTATGCTGTAAGGATAAAAAATTAAATATTTTCCAATATATATGTAAGTATCCTACATATAGGTTAATTTTACAGCTAAGTTATTAAGATTCGGTGTTAGATATACACTTAGATAAATTCTGACAGTGGCGTCCGTTTCCTGGTCTCGCCTTCCGCCGGGAACGCCGCTCGTTAATTTTATTTTAGCAATGCCCCTCTTAATTCGCTATTGATTTTCACAAGTTTGTGTTCACGAATGTGAGCATTAGCTTTTTTGTATGCGCTGTAAAATAAGATACTTTTACGATACGAAAACGTGTGTATTATTGTGTATACATACATGAAACGTAAATTGTTTATAACGTTCAATTAATACTGCCTCGTTGGTCGGGTTGGTTGCAATTGCGACTGCCGATCGGGAAGACCTGGGTTCATTTCCCGGGTTGGGCACTACTAAATTTTTCTAATTTAGATTTTCTAATAGTGGTTCGGAGACTGGATATGTGCCCGGTGTATGGCAACAGACTCATCACCTATTCCATAGTTGGACGTAAACGTACCTAACTGGTGAAACGTGGGAGTGTACTGCACGCCTACCTCTTCGGGGATTACAGGCGTGATGTTACGTAATTAATACAGTAACTTCTTCAATTAAATGTTCTTACATGTATATAACTTGGCATTCTCGTATAGCAGAATTAGCTTATCGAAAACAATATGAATAAAATAGGGGTTACTTCTTCTCTTAGTTGACTCAAGTCCTGAAAGTAGCCAAGGATGTTACTAGAAGATAATGCTGATCAATAACAGTTATCGGATGTAATTCGCCTTATGTACTTAATATTACTTTTCTACCCAACAATGGTTATAGTATTTATGGATTCTGAAGTTGTTTTTACGTTCCATAGTTATGCTTTGTAATAATGCCGGTTATGGCGGAAACGAATCGCATCAGTGACGAATGACGGAAGTACAAATTGCGTGCATAAATTACGCTTCAATTATTCAGCGTGTAGCTGGCTCTTTCAATCACGCCGCCACCAGGTGTCGCCACTATAAACTTGTACTTGTTTTAAAGTCCATCTTTATCATTATTTATATATTTCACAAAAAGTACCCACATTTCGGTATTGCCATTGTACACAATGTCACTTAACTACCTATTACGTTCTCTGACAACCCCCACAAAAATGATTAAATTTTGTACCGTTAAATTGTAAATAAAACCATATTCTATTTCGGAAATAGGCATAACAATGAAATCGATATACTCCTGCTTTTTCAGATGTGAAGGTTCATAAATGAATATGACACTTGTTTTTCATATGCGGTAGGATTAATACGATCATACCTCGTAACCAAACAGTTGTGTTGATGATTGGCAAAATGAATCTCTGCACTGCCAGCAGTGATGAATGATGCAGGTACAATCGCACGGCGTACATATTACGCGCATAAATTACGCTCAATAATTTCGAGTACAGCCGGCTCTCTCAATCACGGGCCGGCTGCCAGGTGTCGCCGTCATAAAAATACACTCGTTAAAATAACACTTACATTGCCTGTAGGTACTTGTAAAAAAATGTGCTCTGTGTTAGTGTATTATTTCGTAAAACGTCATTTAACTCCGAGTGGCGTTTGGTTTTAAGTAGTTTTACATATTTAAACGAGCTTAAGGTATTAAACTTTAAGTTTTCTGATTTAAAGCTTGCTAAGTACCATTATGTAACTGAATTCATTGATTTAAATATGCTGCAACTGCTTGTTATTTAACAAAGGCGTAATAATTAACGTATCATCGTCGTATATATAATCGTAAATAATTAACGAGTCATTTTGCATTAGTTCGGAATGGTTATTAGTAATTTCCCATTATCCCAGGTCCCTTCCAGCGTAGCGTAAATATCGCAATACTTACAAATCTGACGTCCTTATTTCAATTTTATCATTCTCTTTATTCAAGTTACATATAAAGTACAGAGCCGCCTTGGTTGGAACATAATATAAAGTACCCATTGATGAAATAAAATTGTTAAATATTATTTCGTTATTGAAAATAAAGAAAAATTTTAATTTAGTGGAAAAAGCAACGAACCGTTGCCTTTTTTATAGCTGGCCAATTGAAACGTTTCCAGCGCTCTGAATAATTCATCTTTCGTTTGAACAAAGACGAAGTGGGCCGCGCGGCGATTCTTTGATCTTTTGTAATTGGAATCGATGCTCATATTAAAAAGAGAAAATTCTTTAGAGCAACCGATGAAATGCACCGAAGCCATTTCCTTCAAGACGATTAGAGACATTGATTTCGCGCCTCTTAAAAAATTTCTCTTCATCCTTACCTAAATGATAATTTGGTGAAAAATGAGGATATTTTTATTTATTAAACCAAATATTCTATGAAATATTATTGCTTAGAAAGCTTTGGTTAAATACATTTTAAAGTACGCGGTCTTTAAAGCTTTTATTGTAAACGTTAAGGAATTAAATTGTACTTCGTCAGTACTGTATTATGTTAGCTCAGAAGATCAATTTGTTTGCCTCAACGTGTTTTTTGTTAATAGCTTTGACGTTCTAAATATCTTAGTGGACATGTACAAAGGTAATTACATATTTTGTAAAACGTACCAGAATATGAATATGAACGTATGAATTGCTGTGTTAGTATTAAATTATGAGTCATAACAGAATACTGATTTTTTATCGTTAGATGGTTTTATTAAGTACCTAATAAAATTTCGAATAAGTTCTGTATATGTACAAACCTTTTAAAGTGTGTCTTTTTAGTAAGTACCTTTTAAAATCCATTAAATTGATAAATAGTTTGATGAGCTATACGATTTCATCTTCACACCACTATCAGTTAGTCGCTTTACTAGCACAGCAGTTTTCAAAGTGCGCATATTCGCCAATTACCAAATTGTCCAATTCACCCGGTATCGGTGGATTTTGTTGAATCGTCTGTCGTATATTAGATACCACAAAGCAAGCAAAGGCACCCACAATGTAATATAGTACCCGAGCGGGAGTCTGAAAATAATTCCTGATAGAAAGCACAGAACATGTTTGTAGAACAATTCTTACTGATAGGTATCGGTTTTAGTTTTCAACCGTCCGCCCCCACCACGTAAGAGCTTAATAATTTTAGATTACTTTTTACTAGCACAAATTGTGAGATTGCGTTCTTCAAAAGCTGTTAACCAAACAATCCTGCCGACAAATTGCATTGTAGTGTTAACATTATGTACTTTTTCAATGTAAAAAAATATAAATAAGATTTATGTTAGTAACCACTCAACCGCCTGCCGGTTGGTCTGCGCACTGACCGTCAACCAGACGGTTTAATTGACTCAACTATCGAAGTGTAATAAAAAACTTTGAATATTTTGAAATGGCAAAAAATTATGAAGTTAAAATGAGGCAAGTTATTAGTTTGAATATATACCTCATGTATGGCTATAGTTCCATAAG